>BGNK01002467.1:25741-101942 GCA_003297005.1 Symbiodinium sp. clade A Y106
CCAGAGTTTCAAAGTGCTGATAGGCCTCAATTTTTTTTGGCGTCTGGAACCTTAAAAAGATTGGGGCCTCTTGAGGTTTGGAAGATCCCAACATCTGAAAATGCCGAGAGGCCTCAATCACCTCCCAAGATTGAGCCTGTTGAAAATTTCCTGTTTGAAACAACCCCCGTTCTAGAACAACGCCCCTCCGTTCTAGAACGAAGGACGCGTTCTAGAATGTTTTTTTGCTAGGCATTTGCAAGGGGCCGCATATACCACATACTTGGAACCTGTACTTAAGACATAGTAGACACCTGCCTTTCCAACACCGCAACCCCTGCAAAGNCTAGGAAAGCCCGCAAGGCATCCAATAGAAAGCTCATCCAACACCTTCGTGCATGTGTTGGTGATCTTGAAGCGGCCCTTGGTAGAGCGCAAGATGAGGAAGAACGGAATGCAGAGTTGTATATGGAGGTTGCCAGATTGCGTGGTGTTCTCAGAGAGAACAATCTGTCTCACCTGTGCTATCCCTGAGGGATTGCATGTTGGAGCAGGAATAGGAATAACTCCTTGAATCTCGAAGTGGGCTCCGTACTCAGACGTGCCTTCCTTATGGAATCAACAAGCACGCCAACAGACACTGTCGAAGTCTGCGAAAAGTATGGATGCTGTGCACTAGTGCCCTGCTGTGACCTTATAGTGCCCCTTAAGTAGATAGAACATGGCCTCGTGTATATTATAATAAGATCCCCATATACCCCATAGTCGATCTACTTATAAGGGGGAAAATGGTAGGTCAATGGGGGGGGGTAGCATATATATATATATGTATCCTAGGTTCGCAATGAGCCCCCGCACCGGCCTCCTCGCTCGGCAGCTCTGGATGATTGGCATGAAAGCTATGATTCATGCGAGTTTTTGATCGCTCTCTGTACCTTTGCTGCGAAATTTTATCCAGTTTTGTGCCATGCCTTGTCTCTGCAATGCTCCTATTAGACTAGACTTAGACACGGAAGTGCGCATGCGAGGTTGGCCAGCAGCCATGCGAGCTCGAGTGCCTGTGCAGCATCGACTTAAATAGCATGCATTCTTGTGCAAGCTTTGCTGCAGCTAGGTTGGACATAATCCGTTGGCTTCTTTGGCACCGCTGTGCTGCTGCTTGGCAACTATGCATGTCTAAGTCCTGATCGAGTCTGATGCATGGAAGTGTCTCCGATCCGCTTGTGTGCTCCTTGCTGCACCTGTCATGCACGATCGAGGCTCGCATGAATATCCGGCTCCTGCTGCTGACCTGCGAGTTCCTCACATAATAAAAGTCCGTGTACGTGCATGTGCATCTGCCCGCAATGAGTTTCAGAATTGTTCGGAAGCTTTGCCACTCAATGCATGGCAATCGGAAGCTTGGCCGCACTGTCTAGGTGCACGTGCATCTGCCTGCATTGAGTATCAGAAGTGTTCGGAATGTTGCCACTCAATGCATGGCCATCGGAAGCTTGGCTGCACAATGCTTTGCATGCAACTGTCGAACATGCATGGGCACTATAGTACTAGAGCACATTCATAGATTTGGGCGGCAATGCCGCCGAAACACACGGTGGATGATGCTGGCATGAAGCTGCTCCTGGACTCCCTGAAGCTGCACATGCCGGCCGACAAGGATCCATGTGCAGAATCCTTGGTCATTGCATGCAGTTCTTCTATCGCATAATAAAGCAGGACCTGGTGCTCTTCAAATCGGACTCCATAACCGACGAGATCGAGGACAACGTCCAGGATGATGACTTGGAGTTGAATAAGGAGGTTATGGGGGTGTCCCTGGGCTCTCACAGTAAATATATCGCTATATATATATATATACATATATACACATAATTTCAATTTAAATTCGCTCTATATGTGTAAAAAAAATATATATATATATATATACACATATGTGTATAATATATATATATATATGTACATGTAGATGTATGTATATATATATACATATATACACACACACACATATATATATATATGCAAATCTTCAAACTAGGTGCCTCGAAGTTTTCGAGAAGACCGGCCATGTATGGTATACAATGCCTTTGCAGCAATGCTTCGCACGATTCAAGGGCGAGTCTTGGCCAACAGCTAGATCGAGTCATAGTCGGACCATGATGTGTGCTCATATTTTTTCGTGGTCCAGCTTAGGATGATGAAAGCGGTGTGAATAGCAAGCGCTATGCATGCTGTTCACTCGCAGTGCGTGGCATGGCAACCTGGATCGGCACCATGGCTCGAGAAAGAGATGAGCCAGGCGTGCTCAATCCTGGTCTTTGCTGTGGAGGTTTTGCTGGTATTTGTGTTGTGTGCCTGTTGCTGCAGATGTTCGAGAATGATGATGACAACGACGACGACAGCTATGCCCGTGAAGTGTTAACGCATAGCCTCGGCAAGAACAAGGACAGCTATCATAATCCTTTGTAAATCGACTGTATACCCACATGCATCGGCAGGAGCTCTCGGCATCCAGTGCAGCAGCGTCTAGTGGAGCAGCGAGCAAGGCACAGGGGCGAGAAAGCGTATTTGTTGTTTCAATCAATGGGCTGGCTGGGTTTGATCTCAAGCCTTGTGTGTGTGAGGTGTGGCATGCATAGGCTTGAGTTTGTGCTTTCGGCTCAGGATATTAATTGTCTTTGGTTTCTCGATCTTAACTGGTCTACCCTGGTATATGAATCCAAGCATCACCGTCGTCGCGCAAGGATGGGTCATTTTACTCTGGGATGCTTGCATACTGTGGGCTTTCATACCGATGCCGAGACTAGGAGATTCTTTGTAAGTGACAGCGCCAGGGCTCGTAATGCAATCGTGTGCTGTGCTGCTGATATTGTCGTGTTGCATGATGGGCATTCTGAATTCCCTGCATGCAGAACCCTGCCTCGCAAAGCCAATCATCTTTGTCGAGCTAAAACACGAAACCCTGCATATAGCATGGTTTGATCGCCCGACCATCTGAACCATGCCCTCTGCTTTTCAGGACACAGCCGATGCCACCGCGGACCCCGAGATCCCCGCTCCCGAGACTGCATCTTGGATCTATGTACATGCAAAGCTTGTTGTGCTGAAGCTGCTGTTAAATTTCGAACACAAAGCTCCAGCTGCTCTAGGAAGGGCAAAATGCAGAGGACCAGGACAATGCAGAGAAGCCGGGGAATGCTTCTCGAACGATCATGGACGGCTAGGAGCAGCTGCTCTGTTACACATTATTGCATGCCAAAAAATGCGACCTTTCGATCCGAGGCAACGGAGGCCTCGCCGATGCTGACGGCGTATCGCTTATTTTGTGGAGCGGCCAGGCGAGACGGGTATGGCTTCGCAGCTGCCTCTGAGCTGTGGAAGAGCTCCTCCATCCGAGAGGTTTTTGTCGAGTCTGTCAGTGAGAAAGAGCGCAAGAAGCGCAAATGTTGAATATGGCATGGTCTGCAGATGCTGTGTAAAGTTGTGCCCCACCATGGTCGAGACTTGTGGACTGTGAGAAAACTTGTCATTGCATTTATTCTGAGCTCTGAGCACTTTCGAAGCTAGCTGTGACACAAGATTCGAAATCCGAGGTTGCATCCTATCCTGCACATACAGGACATCATGATCGATTGCATGCCTCGTCCCGTCTGCAGAGCAGCTGTGTGTCCAATTAATGAGGTGCGTGCATGTGTTCCAGCCTATATATATATATATGTAAATATAGGCTGTACATATATATATATATACAGATCTGCGTGCAAGCCTGAACTTTATGTGACTGCATGCATCTGCCCAGGCGGGTACGTGGAGTGATACATGATCGATTTAGATCAGATGTTTTCTAACAATGCATACGTGCATAATCACACACACACACACATGCACCTGCAGAGTGATATCCCAGCATGGTGCACATTTACATGTCGCGGCCGATGGTCAAGCACCTGCTGGCCCTTCAACTGCCACGAGTCCTCGTCCTCGTCTTGTATCTCGTCACATGCTTGGAGAACTTAGACTCTTGGTGGCATCTATATGGGACATATCGACCGTAACGTAATTCTTGCTCGAAGTCGTGCAGTTCATCCAGACGGATTTGTGTTGCTGCATCAGGACCTGCAAATGGAACACCTCGACCTTTGCGAGACTTTCTCCGGAAAGGGTGTCACTTGCCTGGAGTTCTAGACTTGCTGCATGGAAGTCCCATATGTGTGTATAGTGCGAATTAACGAAGCATAGTTGTGAGTCCTGCATTTACATACGTGTAAGGTTATATATATATATATATATATATATCGATCTCAGGCTGTGACAGCCGAAGGTCGCCAACGTGGCCTCATCTGTGGAAGATTGGATATTGATCTCAATGAGAATATGGACGTGTCGAACCCGACCGGGTTTTTGCTCTTCTGTCTGCGTCATGATTATGGTTGGTTGGTTACGTGACACTGTTCTTCTCGTATCAGTGTGTTGCTGCTCATGTGTCGTGTTAACCCGCAGCTGAGGACACATCTGATTATGGTTCTGATGCTGAAACCCCGTGGCCTCCTTCTTTTGGCCCCTCCATGCGGCACCTACTCTTGGATGTGTCGCTATTCGACGGGCCGGCGGGATATCCTGCCCGAAGGCCTGTCTTCGGAGAAAGTGCTCGAGGCAAATCAGCTTGGATCCCGGCTGCTCGCTTGCATGCTTGCATGTGCTGCTGTACCGAATGATTGCATAGCTCGGACGGATCTATGTTGATGCATGTGCTCAATCCATTCAGGACTGCGTTGCTGTGGTATGTGGCACCTGCTATGTCGATCTACATCATGTTGGAGCAGCCACAGCACGGTGACACAGGCCTGTTCAAGATGCCACGGTTCCAGGAGTTGGCGACCAAATTCACGGTTCCTTGCATGGCAACATATAATATCTAAGCATGATGCTTCCTGACATTGCAATCCCGCGATCATATTGACTTTGCTCAGATCCACAAAGTCGCCTTCAGCATGGCGGCCTTCGGACTCGATAGTCTGAAACCGACATGGCTTTGGTCAAATGACCCAAAGTGTCTTGGACCTTTCACGCGCGACCTGAGCGATCCCGATCGTGATCGCATCAAAGAACATCGAGGGGAGACGACGAAACGAAGGCGGATCTCCGAGCTTTGCATGCAATCTTTCCAAAAAAGCAAACTCATGCATGGGTGGGTGCATAGTGAAAGCGCTTCGATCTCAGGATGGTCAAACCACACGTGTGGTATCGACCGGAAACAAGGTCGCACTTCAGAACACACAGCGACTTGATGAGCAATTGCTCACCGGTTTTGCTGTTCCCTTTAGTAGAAATTCGATTGTCAGCTCGCATTTGAACACGTATCCTGTGCATGCATAGGACCTACACGAAAATCTTCGCCGAGGCTGTCCTCGCTGCTAGTGGGCATTGTTAACTATCTTGCTTGATGCCCAAAATTTCTACTTTGCATCAGCAGCACCCGAGAACTGTCCTACATATGGTCCTATATATAGAGCTCAGGATTCCTATGGGGCATTGCCAAAAGAATCTGTCGAGAGATGCTTCCGAAAACTTTCCGCCGAGGAGGAGGTTGCTGAGTTCAAGCCCATCATGCATGCACTGTTTTTGTTTCTCGTCGTGAGTGCATGCTTCCGTGTGTTGCTACACCCAGCATGCCGCCCAGGAGCAGAATGTCAAGCTACTCTTCGCTGAACCAATAGAAGATTTTTGGGAGGAGGCCACCCATGATGAATCCTACATATTGAGCTACAAGGGTGGGAGGCTTCATTTCAGTGTAAGGTTCGAGGTTGTGGTGTTGACACCGCAGCCTTGGGCCGGGTATGTGTGGGTGATTTTGGTGGGGTGGGAGGGCTGGTTATATATAAACCCGGGCCTAAACCCTAAACCCTAGACAGGATCAACTGCTGCATGTTCCATGTTCCGGAGGCCGGCATGCCCGAGTTCATTGAGTGGCTGAAGGGCAGTCGTCATCTGCGATTGCCGCCCAGCTGGCCGGCTGACTGGTGACTCATTGCCATGGAATGCTCATGTGGTGCAGCAGTGAGCGGAACTTAGATGGATCAAGCTTTGGACACATTCGATTGGTCGACTCAGCTTGCCACCATCGGAACTGCTGTCAGCCCAGGTGTCGAGTACCAGAGTGGCAATGTTGTGCCATATGTGGGTGATGACATCGATGACTGGAGTCGATCGATCCGGGTTTCTGGCTGCATCATCTTTCATATGTGTGCTGTCAAAGTTGCATGTGCATAATGCAGGGTGACCATGTTAATTGTGCCGTATATATATATATATGCATCGTCCGATGTGAGGTTCAGCAATGCCTCATATTCGATCATGAGGCGAGGCTGCTATAGCTGGTACAGTGGCAAGCAGCTAGTCTGCGACATCACCGTGAGGGTTGCATTCCTGAAGCATGCATACTATTTGCTGAGTCACACAATGTCTCCTGATGCAGCCGAGGTTGTTTCATCCTGGGCTGTGGAATGGATGCTGTGCTGCTTGAGAAACAATTGGCTGAATCGTGAGCCTCTGCCGTGGTGCATGTCTGCATGACTTGGAAGGATACAGTCTCGAATTGTGGACACCATGCTGTATCAGTGCGTGGCATGAACACACCGAACACAAAAGCAAGCTCATTCTGCTCGCGGGAACCTGTGCTACATGCTGCTGTTGGACAGCATACCACACACCATGGGCCGGGTACTGTGCTACATGCTGCTGTTGGATACAATGATGACATGCATACCACACACCAAGGACCGCACATAATAAAAACACAGCAAACAAACGCACTCACAACAACAACATAGCGACAATTCACAAAAAATATATATGCGAAGTTGTTTTAAGGACACCTGACCAGAAAAAATATTAAAAATATGTTGGTTGATGCATCGCAAGACATCCCGGCAAAACGCGTCAAAATGCGTCAATCTGGATCATCACAAAACAACAACATCGGAAGCACAAGTGTGCATCAACATTGGCCAACGAAGAGCTAGCTAAGAACAGCAAACAACCAAAAAAAAAAAAGAAAAAAAAAGTACCTACATAACTGAGGAAAACAAACAAAAAACTAACGAGTGAGGCCAATATATGTCAACCCAACCAGGGGTGTGTCATGCTATCATGCATGATCTCTCACGAGATAATCTACTATCCATGTTTCCTACCAAAAAAATCAGTGTTTTTGGTATGGTTCACAGCCATGCACACGTGTTCGGCACATGGCTCGTCCTTGAATGGCGGGCAAAAGTCACGCACATGTCGATTCTGTCCCGAAAGATCAGTGATTCTGGTAGGGATTACATGAGATACCACTTATTCGTACGTTTTTAATCTTGAATTATTGTGCATGCACGAGCATGCATGCATTCTGGTGCATGATTGATATGACCATGCATGCAGGTGTGCGTGCACCATGTATAGTACATATGTGCATGCACAATCACAGGCTATATGTGCGTGCACCAATCATATGTGCATACCCATGTAGGGTGGCTTGTGCGTGTGTGTGCACCATGTATAGTACATGCGCATGCACAATAGCTGGCTGATGTGCATGGACTGAGCACATGCTGCACATACCTATGAATGGCTGCACGTGTTGCGTGTACTAGGATCAGCGAAGTCTAGTGCTTGAGTGCCAGTGTGCGTGGGAGCAACGATCGTGCCTGCATGCTAGGGAATCTGGCCCGAGCTAGTGCTTGCGATGTCGAAGAAGAAATCGAACTTAAAGTCAGTCGACGAGCGTGCACGGACTATGGTGCCTTCCTGGGATCAATCGATCCTGGGAAGCATTCGTGGGCTCACCGATGAACAGAAGCGACGAGTGGAAGAGAAACTGAGCCCTGTCTGCTCTAGGAAGCTGATGCTGCTGCTGCTGTCATCGTTAGTGTGCATGAATGTTATGACATCCGATCGAGGAAGGCGCTGCAAGCACCGAATGCAGCAGTGAAGAGCAGTGCCGTGGCTCGCCCAGGACAGCTGGCCATGGCTCCACCGAAGTCGTCGACTACAGCTCCCGCAGAACCAGTTCCACCTCCGAAGGCCAGTGCTGTGGCCGAACCAGGACAGCCGGCTCTGGCTCCGCCGAAGTCGTCGGCTACAGCTCCTGCAGAACCAGTTCCACCGCCGAAGGCCAGTGCTTTGACCGAACCAGGACAGCTACCTGTGGCTCCGCCGAAGTCGTCAACTACAGCTCCAGCTGCAGAACCAGTTCCACCGCCGAAGGCCGTCGCTGTGGCCGAACCAGGACAGCTGGCTGTAGCTCCGCCAAAGTCGTCAACTACAGCTCCTGCAGAACCAGTTCCACAAGCGAAGGCCAGTGCTGTGGCCGAACCAGGACAGCCGGCTGATGTGGCTCCCCCGAAACCTCGAGCGCATGGTTTGCCCAGTGCATCCGTGCTCGCTTCTTCTGTGATCGTGAACCAGTCCAAGGAGCTGCTGAGCTGGATGACGATGATTCTCTACAGTGGCAAGGACGAGGACTCAACAACAAGGACTTGGCGGTCCCGAGATGTCAGGAACACATCCTTTACGAAGCATGGGAACGTATGGTGCAGGGCACCGACGGCAAGTTTGTCTTTGGTGAAGATTGTCTGGCAGATGACTTGGAGAGTTTCTGCCAGTTCGTGGCAGAAACTGTGCCGGGGCTTCCGTCGTGGGAGAGGATGACGGGTGACATGCTTCTCGACACTCAGGTTGACAAGGAGGAAGATGATCAGCTTGCCTCGCCTCCGAACAAGAGGCAACGTCCGGATGAGGGCTCCGTGGCCATGCGGGCGAGCAGTGAGCTTTCTCTGGCTGCGAATTCAGGATCCCAGCTCGATTTTTCCATGCTGCATCAGGACGGAAAACATATTCACACACGCGTCACACACGTGTACATATACATACATATGATATTCGTCCAGTTATATCATGTCAGGTGTGTGTGTGTGTGTGCCTTCCTTCTCTCAATTGTGCCCGGAGGACCTCAGCCCAGCAGGCTGCAGTGCGAATGCTTTGGCAACAGGCTCCGATCCGGAGCCGGCTACAGAGCCCTCGAAAGGGCCTGTGGCTCGACAGTCTTCGGTGACCTGGTCTGCCGAGACGGTGCGTGAGCAGCTGCGAGAGCAGGGTGACACCCCGAAGCCCTCGATCCTTCGCAGACCGGCCATGATATTCGAGGAGCAGCAGAAGAAAGAGTTCCATGAGCATGTGGATGGCTTGGTTGCCACACCCCCTGCACGGAAGCCTGCTCTGAAGATACAGGTTGCATCTTGGACTTAAGCTGTGGGTCGACTGGCAGAAGCTTGCTTGTGGCATCATGTTCATGCGACTTTGTTATTTACTTGTTGGCTCAGGTCGATGCAGAGGCACTGCCTCAGCTTCCGCCCGAGAAGATGGCGAAGTACGACACCTGGTGGAAGCAATGGGGGAGAAGCGCGTCGCGGGACAGCGATGCCTCTTTCGCGAGCTCTGCCACCGAGAGTGATGNACTGCCTCAGCTTCCGCCCGAGAAGATGGCGAAGTACGACACCTGGTGGAAGCAATGGGGGAGAAGCGCGTCGCGGGACAGCGATGCCTCTTTCGCGAGCTCTGCCACCGAGAGTGATGGCTCCGATGTCATGTCAACGGTGCAGCAGATGGCTCCGGGACCCTTGAAAACGGCATTGCTGGAGGTCTTGCAGAAAGAGGCTGTGCCCCGGGAGCCCGCTCAGGCAGCACCCAGTGTGCAGCCGGAGCCGGTGCGTGTGCAGGCGCCGCCTGCAGCCATGGCTGTGCAGCCACCGCCACAGGTGGCAAATGCTACGAATGTGGCCCCGCCGGTCCCCGTGGTGCCGGAGTCGAAGACTGCAGGCGGCTGGCAGTTCAACAGCTCCACGCACATGGCCGAGTGGAAATGCTTTTCCCGCTTCTGCTTGAACAATCATGAGCAGTGCAGTTCATTGTACAAGGCATGGAAGAGACTCATTTGCAACCAATTTCTTGCTTGCATGTGCGAACTCATGTTACACCTAACCCTGTGATCAAGGAACGGAGGCGACGACCGGCTGGAAGCCTTCCAGAAGTGGATCTACAGTGGTAGCAGTGGCCGAGCCATCGAAGCGACGATGTGGATACAAAGAACGTCCGAGGAAACCCATGGCGACGGGGGGCTTTACAAGCCGTGGAGTTCGATCCTCGAACACTTCAAGGGCGACACCGACGAAGCTTTGGTGTTCGCCGAAAAGAGGCGTAAGGAGGACCGTGGAACGTCGACATGCCGCAACACTGGCGTCGAGACGTTCCTGCTCTACGGGGAGGAGTCCATCAACTGGACCACAAAAAAACTGGATTCTTGATATGCAATGTGATTGTCAGTGATATTGTCTGCTTGTTGTTGCGCCACACCTTCCTTGGTCGATCGTTGTGTGCAATATAAGGACCAAATCACGGTGGAAGTGGGGGCGGACCTCCAGGTTGCCACGCGATTGGCACAGATGCTCGAGCACCACCCGCACTTGTTCAAGAAACAGCAAGCTGGTGTGGACACCAAGACACGCGACCCCACGGATCCGACCCCGAAGGATGGAACGGACAATGCGTCGGGGCAGGATGCAAGTGGCAAGGCGAAGCCGAAAGCGAAGGCCAAAACAAAGGCCAAGGCCAAAGCGAAGGCCGGCACATCGGATTTCAATTTGAAGTGTCATGATTTCCCCCCGTGCATGATTCGAGCCAGGTTGACAAGCAGATC
The DNA here is from genome assembly GCA_003297005.1 of Symbiodinium sp. clade A Y106. Lineage (NCBI taxonomy): Eukaryota > Dinophyceae > Suessiales > Symbiodiniaceae > Symbiodinium > Symbiodinium sp. clade A. Next base: position 36,459 of record BGNK01002467.1, read on the forward strand.
CACACGGAGCTGCCGACCATGGACCTGGCCGGCTTGGCTGCCTTCAAGGATGCTGTTGTCGTCAGGGTTTGCATGTGTTGGGTGTCATCATGTGGGGCTTTCCCAAAATAGGGGACGCATGTTTTTCTTATTAAGCAATCCATGGCTCGATATTGCAGGAGTCCTGGACCAAAGCAGTATCCGATGCGCAGGGGCATGCCACGACCATGGTATGCGAGTTCCTAGACTGCAGACCATGTATATAGGTGGACTTTCCAACATTTTTTGTCGACAATGGTCTTCTGCATGAACAACATGAACCGAGGCTGGAAAACTTCGAGTCCCAGGAGAAGCTGTGCGAGCTCATCAACCAGTCTAAGGAGGGGCTCTCCTTGGCGAGGAAGGACAGCCACCTATACGAGTTTGTTCATGTTCCGTGCTAGCTCTGCGTGTATGTATGTTTGTATGCAGGATATGATGGCCGTTGATGTGTCGAGCGAGAACTGTCGGGCGGTGATGGGTCAGATTCTTATGGCCGCAAAGCCGTATGTTCAGTCCTACCTGAAGCACACGCGGACGGGGAACAACCTGATTCTTGTTCGCAATCGCAGTTGACGCATATACCCAGATCTGTGTGTGTGTGTGTGTGTGTCATGCGAGACAAAAAGGATCGGCGCCGCGAAGCGGGAGAACGAGAAGAAGAAGAAAAACAACAAGGACGCTGTTCAGGCTGCAGAGGATGCTGAGAATGTGGATGACGGGGCGAAGCCGTGAATCTGCAGCTTCGCAGCTTGGAGTGCCGGGTTCGGCCTTGGTTGAGGTTGAGGGATCGATGCTGCGATGCGCATGCGTNCAGAGGATGCTGAGAATGTGGATGACGGGGCGAAGCCGTGAATCTGCAGCTTCGCAGCTTGGAGTGCCGGGTTCGGCCTTGGTTGAGGTTGAGGGATCGATGCTGCGATGCGCATGCGTCAAATGTATGATCCGAGCACTTGGCTTTAGCTTTGACTTACAACGTGTGTAAACTTTGTAAACCCAGAAACGGCTTTGCATGCTGTAGGGCATCGGCGATCCCAAGCAACACTGTGCANTCAAATGTATGATCCGAGCACTTGGCTTTAGCTTTGACTTACAACGTGTGTAAACTTTGTAAACCCAGAAACGGCTTTGCATGCTGTAGGGCATCGGCGATCCCAAGCAACACTGTGCACATGTGCATATGGCACGAGTGTTTTCTCCTTTGAAGGGCTGTTATCGACTCCGGCCCTGCTGGTGCGATGCAGGATGCAGGATCTCGTGATGAGAGCAAAACATCTGGTTGCACATGTTCAGTCGTTCTCTCTCTCGCTCACTCAGTGACACAGTGATGTGCGTGTCCTTGAAATACGATTGCTTGGCAGATCTTGGCAGATTCAGTGCATGTCGTGTTGCAAGTGCACCTTCGTGAATGCTGCTGTGTGCGAGGGCCCTTTAGGGCAATGTATGCCTATAGGCACGGGCATGTCATGCATGGGTTTTGTACATGTGTGCAAAGGGTTCCCATGCAGCAGCCTGTCGCAAAGCATTGATCGAATTGAGATGACATTAACTTGAATGACGTTGAGTGTGCATGAGCAGTTCTATTAACTCACGTGCCTTTTGCACGCATGCTCCGTCGTGCAAAGCTTCTGCATGCTGCGGCGCAGCAGAGACAGTCTGCAGGGAAGCAGGTTCATGGTGCCGAGCAACAGAAAGAGTCTGCTGCAGGGAGTTCTACAGATGCAGGCGTGAAGCGGAAACGGCAGCTGGACCTCAGGGGCTCGCCGCTGATGCGGCTTGCGGCTTCACAGGTTGGCCGGGGGGCTGCTGCATCCACCTTTGGTGATGTGGCCCGAGCAGCCTGCTCAGAAGCTGGGACCAAGAATGTTTCTTCGGGTGGCTCGGCTGTGCATTCACTGAAGTTTCTTTCATGCGCTTTGCAGTTAAATGCATATATGCACATACATACAAGGCACTCGCTCAGCTGCTGCTATTTCCGTGGGTGCGAACAAGCATAATGCCGAACGAGATATCATGGCTGCTCTGAGACGCAGCCATGGTGTGCCTTGTCGGTGTTAAGTGTGATGCGTGCAAATGTTGAGGCATGGCATAGAATACCTTTGTTCATTTGCAAGGTTCCGCTGCAATGCAAAATTTCATATGTGGTGATTCCTATAGTGGAGATCCGGCAAGTCAAACGATTGGCTGGAGCTGCAGCTGGCGGCCCCAAGGGGCGTGGCAGAGGCCGTGGACGTGCACGGCTTGGGTACATGAACTTCTTGAAGAAGAAAGGCTTGGCCGAGAAGGTGATTGTGTACAAGAAGTGGCCAGTTTTCCTGCCATCGACCTTTGCACGTGGCTTAGCAGCGGCGGGCGCCGATCAATGGATGATGCTTGGCTAAGGTTGTCATGCACATGTGATTTATTGCCATGCTAAGTCCTTCATATGTGCTATGTCTAGCGCTGAGGGGCCTGGACTGTGACTGGTCCTCATTCTGGGACTCAGTGGCTCAATCTGAGATGTGGGGCGCGATGCTTGCCTGAATGGTTGTTTGTTTCAAGTTAACTGCCTCTATGTATACTAACCTGGAGCGATCCAAGGCAACACCCTGTGAGTGCCACTTTCGATGCATCTGCCCGCAAATCCGCAATCCCCATCGTGCTACATGGCGATGAAGGCCAGGGGAAGAAGGACAGAAGCGTGCTGATTCTGAATTGGCACGTGCTGACTGTGCAGACGACATCAGTCCTTTTGCGAAAGTTCCCGATAGCAGCCCCTGAGCTGTATGTTGTACATGCAAGGTTTAAAGTACATATACAAACATGAGGTGCTGTATCCTCTGTAATTTTGCCTTCATATCTCAGGTGATCCGCAATGCCAACCTGGCTTTTTCCTCTTCTGGGAAATGCTTGACAATGGAGGCTTTGCAATCAGCGGTCGTCGAGTCATTATCCATTGCTGCCAACCCAGCTACTGCGGGGATTCGTGGCGATGCCACGCTACAGTATTGTGCTGGCAAGGGCGATTGGAAGTTTAAGAAGGATTGGCTCTCCGAGAAGAAGGACTACTCGCATTCATGCTTCTGCCGACGATGCAATTGCGGGCCGGGCCCAGCTGAACACTGGTTGGTTTTTTTGCATCTCAGCTTTGACAAACCGGAGATGGTTTCTGACATGCTTCACGCGAATGTGCCTGAGGACCTCCCGATTCTTGGCAAGAAATCTCATACATTGTGTTTTGATTACAGATTAACCTAGGGACTCTAGAATCAATCTAGAATACATCTCTTCATAATTTTCTTGTAAGATCCAATATACGTAAACATTTCAGGCTCCGGCGCTTGGATGCATGGTCCATGGACATGGAGGCCGCGGACCTCCTACATGTCTTGTGGTTGGGGGCCGCCCGCGATTCCATCGGCTCTGTAATTATAGAAATCGTCAGCTTCGACCCGCGCTTTCAGCATGCTCAGACTTTTGATGCTGCACTGGCGCAAGTGCTGACCATGGTGCACGATTTCTGCGAAGCTCATGGGATCGACAAGTCCACAGTCGACGAACTCAGNCAGATATGTGGGAATTGGTGAGCTTTGGAAATGTTTCCGTTCGATGGTGATTTCTTATAACCAGTTAATTATGTAAGTCAGTTGTTGCTTGTGGCTTGAGAACAAGGTTTGACGAAGTTGCATGTGGACAGTGTGCAATACGACTATCCTCTGGGGCTATCAAAAGGTTTCGCCAACAAGCTTCTGTGCTCTTGGGCAGCTCACTTTTTGGCAGATTCCTGGCTTTGACATTATCTCTTGCTAACTCTCACGACGTAAGCAAGCTCAGTCTTTTTTAAATATGCTGTGATACACCATTGAAAGATTCGGTTGGAAAACAAATGGGCCGAGCCTAGGACACGACAGTGCCGCAGCTGCAGCGACCGGCTGTTATGATGTGGGCTCTGATGCAGTTCAACTGGATTCTGGAACAAAGCGGCTTGTTCTTCGATGATGCTACTGCAATGCGTGCCTACCATCATGGCCTCCTGTACTGCCAGCTTCATGTGCTCGCTGCTTTCGATGCCTTGCAAGAATGCCGCCCACGGTGGAAGGTGAGGCCTCGCCTCCACTCTCTGGTTTGCGAGGTTTTATGCAAGCTGGGCAATGGATCGAGGCTCAACCCGAAGTTCCTGGCATGCTGGTCCGACGAGGATTACATTGGGCAGAGCTGCGCCATTGGAAAGTCTCGCTGCATTCATCCGTCGACTCTAGGTCTCAGGCTGTTGCAGCAGCTAGTGCTGGTGCTGAACGCAGAGCTTGCGGCACCGAGCAAAAATGATCGAGAGACTTTGCGCTTAAGCCAAGCCCTAAACCCAAACCCGAAACCTCTGAACAAACAACAACCCCAAACCCTGAACCCTGAACCCCAAACCCCGAAACAGAACTCGGCTTTGTTATTGTGCAGTATGTGAAACCCTGCGAAACCCCTGCACCCGCCGAGTCGGCAAAGCAGATCCATAACTTCGGGGACTTCAGAGGATTGGCTTTGAGAGTTGCGCAGGGGTACTTGCATCTGAGCTGAGCAGAAGATTCAGTCAATCAGTCGATCAATCGCTCCTCAACATTTTGCTTTCTTAATTTCTTCTCTTCTTCAGACTCTTCTTCGATCTTCAATTCTTCTATGAATTCTTCTCCGTTCTATCTTCTTTCGCACACACGTGCACACACACACACACACGTGTATATATATATATATACAATGTACACGTGTACCCCTAAAGACCCTAAACCTTCAACCCTAAAACCCTAAACCTTCGGCTCAAGGCGCATGCCTAAGTTTTTTGTACAGTTTAAGCGACTCTGAACCCTCGGCTCACGCACATGCCTTTAATTGTTGCACAGTTTAAGCGACCCTAAACCTTCTGCTCAAGGTTTTGTTGCAGAGTACAGTTTAAACGACCCTAAACCTTCTGCTCAAGGTTTTGTTGCAGAGTACAGTTTAAGCGACCCTAAACCTTCTGCTCAAGGTATTTGTGCAGAGTTTAAGGGAGCTATATAACCTTCGGCTCAAGGCACATGCCTCTTTTTTTGCACAGTTTGGCTCAAGGGTTTCGCCCGCGCACACGTTTCACCCGGACGGGGTATACCTTGACCCCACGTCGTGCTGCCAGACTGCGATCATGTACATCTCTGCAGGACATTCATGCCATCAATCTGGCAGTATATTGGGTGTTTGCCTGGGTTTTGGTTACATCATGCACATCAAAACAGAATGTTTACGCTGTCATGTTGGTCTGCATGCCGGGCCGGGAGGGCCCCCCATGCAGGGCCTATGAGGGCCCGACATGTCCATGTACAAAAAAGTGTCGCGGCCCATGTCATGAACAAAAGACTTTGTACGCGATGCGCAAATTTTTTGGGCACCGATCCTCCAGGTAGGGTGCCTGTTCGCGGGAAGCTTGTAACAGCTTGTAGCCAACAACTGGTTTGTGCGAGCCGCCCCGCGTCTAGGCCGAGTACTTCACGCGCGTACGCAGATTCACTCACTTATCCCGCTGCTTTCCTCTCAAATTAGACTAGCTCTACATGTGGCACAGCCTCCGCGGGACTTGGCACAGCCTCTCCCATCACATGACTGCCTCCCCGACTGCGACTTGGAGCCCTGATCATAAACGCCTCCGAAATGAAGGAGAAGCGCAGGAGGTCCGACCAGAAAACATGGAGTTGACCCCGAACGGCACTACGCAACCACCCCCGCTCTCGCCAGCAGCATTGCCGCAGCGTGCCAAAGCCCAGACACGCAGCCAGCCAAAACCATCACGGCTCTCTCCAATGAGGAGCTCACAGAGGCCTTCCTCACGCATGAAGAGGAACTGAGCTTGCTCCAAATCTTGGACTCAGTCAAGGCCTGGCAAGCAGGACTGAAGAACCTGCGCCAGGGCGAACCTCACCCGGATGGCTCTTGCTCCGTAGCGGTGGCAACGGTCCTGTTGCACGAGGTCACCAAGAACAATCCTCCGGCTAACATTGACAAGGCGGAATACCAGCGATTCCTCAAGGTCGTGGGTGCTCTCATCAACATCACCACAGCGAAGACGAAGCTCGCCAACGAGGTTGTCCACTGCTCGGCTAGGCTTAACTTAACAAGCTCAGGACTCACGTCATCCTGGACTTCAGGGTTGCCATCTATTCGGATTTGATGCCCTTCACTTCTATGTTAGCCCTGATATTTGACACTTACGACTGCGAGCGGCTCGGCAAAAAGGCCCCTAGCGGCCTAGCTAGAAAAGCTCGAGGACGTCCCTGAAGCGTTACCACCCTCCCACACAGTGCGAGGGACGCATCGGCACAGCCGTGCAAGACGTGTAGTCCTGTAGTCTTCTCCTAGCCTACTTATTTGCCTTTGTTGGATCCACCGACTGCGCAGCACCTGGCCACTCTTGCACACAAGTCGGCCTCGCCTGTCGGGAGCGAAAAAAGTTTCTTGTCCCCTCAGTAGGCAGGCATGCCTTTTCTATGGCAAAAAACCTTAGCGCTTTGGCTCCAGTCGCCCGTTGCAAGCAAGGGGTAAGAGCAATCATGGACCTACCGGGTCCGGATCAAGAACAGCACTATCTCCTCTTGGTGCGGGAACTGCAGGCCATCCTCAAGCGCAAGGCTGGTGAGCTGGAGTGCGAGCAACATGGATCCAGCTCGGGCATCACTGATCCCGACTCACGGGACACTCTGGCGTCTGGTAAGGCCAGACCTCCAACGCCTCCAGCATCCAAACACCGCCGTGGTGATCGTGATTCAGACAGGACAACCTGAAGTGACTCAAATCCGGGCGCTAGGCTCCCTCGTAGTAATCTGCGCAGGGAGGGTGACAGTTTCTCTCAAATTTCGGAGGCCCATGCACACGCTGAACGGGTTGCCGACCTGCAGTCCTTATTCAGGTACAGTGGCGACCCGTGCCACGTCCTCCCGTGGACCCGATGGCCGTGGCTCAAGCAGACTGCAGTTGGCAGGCAAATTGCGAAAGGCTATGCCTGCACCGTCCACGAACCCGGTGGCTTCCCCCAATTCGTCATGAAGAACCAGGGCAAGCTGGGGAGATGGACATTGCCAAGAGGGAATTTCACAGGCTGAACCGCCTGCCACCGATTACGACAGTGGCCGAGGCCTTCTACCAATCTGGGCCTCGGACCTTGTTACTTCGCTACTTTCCAGTTCATGTTCAGTCTTTGACGCCTCGTCGTACAACTGCAATCCGACATTGCTTCAGCCTTGGGGGCCATTCACACCAGCCAGATGGTCCATGCTGATGTGCACCTGGCGAACATCATGGTACGGTATGATCCTCCAACCTACGTCTTGATTGACATTGGCGGCACCGCTGGAGAATGCATATACCCGCTTGCGCTGGGCTTTGGGGCTCCAGGTCGGGGGGGCGATCTACATCGGCCTCCCCGCGAAAATGCCAGTCGTCCCGGGAGAACCATCCGAGGCGATTACTTGATGATTATTCAGGAGGTCCTCGGCCACAAATGCTGGCGCGACACCGCCTCCGGTCTCCCATGTCCCCGGTCATTCCTCGCCATTGTAGGGACGAGCTCACACAGTGGGTCTCGGTGGCCAAATGTGGCACAGCCTCCATGGCCGGCATCGATCTTTCCCGGTGACAGCTGGATTGAGTCTGCGCTAAATCCGACTGTCCTAGTCCAAGCCGGACTTATTTGGGACAGGGAAGGCAACATCAACACCGCCACGACGGTCTTTGCAGACCCGGCTGACCAGCAAGGAAATGATGACGGTCATTTCAGATCTGAGCACAAGCCCGAGGGCGCTCCGCAATTGGACTCGGGCAGCATATGCCAGGTTCTACCTCAGCTGCCACTTGAGAACCACAGGCAGCCATATCCGACCCGCCTTCGTCGAGATCTGCCCCTATCTGCGTTACAGCAACCAGAACGGATACCTCACCAAGGAGGAGGTGGACCTCTCGTCGCCGCCGCCACCCCCACCCGATACTGCAGACGACGACAACATGGCCTGGGCGGGGGCGACTTCTTCGATGACAGCTCCCACGCAAGCCAAAAAGACGCGCTCGCGCAAGAACAAGAAAGCTGCGGACCCGGATCCCGTCCCTCCGGCGCCTGCTGAGCTCCAGGGCGTATGGGCTGATCATATGGACTAGGCAAACACGTCGGTCTTAGGCCTGGGACACAGTTTAGCACAGCCTGTAGCCGATTCGCTAAACTCAGCTTGTAACGGCTTTGCATGCGAGTTGGCTGTGTGGACGGCGCAGCAGGATCCAGTCTTCCTAACAGCAGTCATGGGACACAGACCAAATTTCTGGCAAGTGGCACAGCCTAGCCAACAAATCACAGTCATGTTCGGGCAGGATCTGCTTTGACTTGCTTTACAGCATGTGCTGACGGCAAAAGTCTTGGCCGCGCGAAATGAGAGCAATACTCAAAACGTTTCATTACGGTTCATGTCGAAGCCTCTCTGGCTTCGCCACCTGAAGGCTGGCCAGGATGGACTTGCTAGTGCCCCAGGTCATCGGTCGCTCTTCCCTCTAACAGCTTTTGGGACTACATGGAGGACTTCCTGCTGATGTCCGCCTTGAAGCTACATGTGCGAGGAGGTTGGGCCTGCGGATCCCTCCTGCGGCAGGCACTTGGGCGCGGAACGACCCTTTTACGCTGGGCCACCAACGCCCTGCTGGCAATCCAGAAACACTCCTTCCTGGGCTACGCAGCATCACTGCCGCAAATGTCGGGAACCACAGCGACGCCAAGCAGCGAACCCTTGCAGAACAAGCCTCCAACTGCTGAGAGAAACTAGCCTACGATTACCTGGAGGCTGGAGACACATCGCTCTGGACGGCCGCGTGGCAAGTACTCCAACACCTTCAATATGAGCCACTCCAAAGATTCCACCAACAGCCGGACGTGACTGGGCAGACCAAGGACAAGGGACAATTCTTCCGAGTTGGAGCTTTTTACAGGGCTTTAGCGGGCATGCTGAAGGACACCCTCACCCACCACAAGGTGACAATCCTATTGAACGAGCTCGTGAGGAGGTGACCCAGAACATACATGGACGTCGGTTGAAGTTCCGGTAGACGTCATGACGTGGCCCACAGGGATGCCAGAAACTCACCGACAGGCACCTTCTTGATGCAGCTGTCGCTCAGTGACCGGGGCCATGTGTGGATCGAACAGGATGGGGGTACGCATTTTCAGGACATACCCCAGCTTGATCAACTCTGACCAGGCCATACACACGACATCAGAGGTCAAGGGGTTGTCTTTCGAGCGGACTCGCTTGGGCACCCTACCGTGGACCAGCTTCAACAGAGTCATCATTGCGGCGTACTCGGTCAAGGGCAGCGAACACTTCTCTGCTGGGTTGTGGCAGAGACTCCACACGACAGATGAGGTGAGTGGCCAGACCAGCCACGATCACCATGCCGATCGTCAAGGCGCGCCTATGACGCAATCTGATGAAATGATTTCTGGGTGCATTGCACTTCGATCTGTACGAGCTCACACTACCTGCAGAACATCTCCCTTCGCATGAGAGAGATTCTGGAAGCCCAGCTCATCATGGAGTCACAACACTCAGAGTTAGGCGTAGACCGGCAGAGTAGGTGTGGCACAGCCTCCTTTGCATTGGCGCAGCCAATATCGTACCCTCAGTCACTTTTTGTCAGCAGTGTAAAAGGAATGCGCGGAAGACCACTTCTTCACTCGAAGTTTGCAATCCCCGCCAGCGGAGATACATCACAATGTCTCTGCCCGCAGCTGACTGACAGGATGCATTGTGAGGATTTGATTCCCACTACCCAAGCTTCTTCGATCCCCATGGCCCTACCGCACGAGGGTGTAGTTCTTCGGCGCACCTTCACCAACATCCTCCCGGGCGTCCTCGTTCTGGACTTCTATGAGAAATACTACATTGATGACACAGAGGACGACATATATGAAGCCCGAGATGAACTCCGAGATGAGATGCTGCGCTGGGCACAGCATAATTTCCGGCTCAAGCAGTTCTCCATCCTCATTCAGGAGATGAAAATTGACACAAGCGGCATCCACGCACAACTCGGCGTGGTCCAGCCGGATATGACCGTGACTCGGCAGGTGGCGTCGGTCTGTCGGGGATGGTTTTCCTCGGTCCTGCCGATAGTGGCCAACAAACCTTGGCTGAGTCTTTGGCGCGCCACCCGAGCATTCACACGACTTGGCACAAGCATCCTGGTGGAAGCGAACGGCCTGAATGAGCCCTTCTCGCAGCAGGAGGCGACAGTCTACCGGGAAGCCATCTGTGTCAACATCGGCTCGGTGTACCTGCTCCCGGTAACGCTAATCAGAGACCCGTTGCGCCAGAAAGCTTCGTGTAGGTGTGGCACAGCCTACTTATCATTGGCGCAGCCAATCTGACTGCCTAGCCTAGCCTGCACTGCATTTGACTAGTCGCAAAATCTGCTAACATCTGCCAGGGCCGCGTGTCCGAATCGCTCATGCTTGCATGTCCTTTGCGTCCGCAGCAGAGCGCCGCCTTGAGGCCTGAGGCCCTCATCACAGCTGCCATGGCCGGAGATGACAGCACTCACATTCGCCAGGTCCTCACGTACGTCATCCCAACCGCTACCATCATCGACTTCTACACTGTGAAAGCGACTCCACCCCCATCGACGTTGTCAGGGAATTCTGTTCTACGGAGAGGACACCGTTGCGGAAGTCTATGAGCAGTGGGACATCCTGCGTGACCGGGCGATCCAGTGGGTCAGGCAATTTCGTTTCGTACGATACGCCCTGCTGGCTCGTCGGAACGATATCGAAATCGACAATCGGGGCATTCACTTCCGCGTAGCAATGTCGCATCCTGACATGCCCTTTGCGAGGGAGGTCGCGGCGGTCAATCACATCTGGTACCGGGCGGTGCTGCCAATCGTGGAGCGCAGACCGTGGGTATGCTCGTGACGCACGGTGCGTGCCATGCTGGCCAACAACCTCAGCATCACAGTACAGGTCTCTGAGTCCTCCCTTGCCGCCACCACAAAAAAGGAACTTTGCCTCCCCATCCACAATGCGGACGCGATCGTGGTGCCCCAAGCGCGAGCCCCGCTCGGCCTGTTTGCGCAAGCCACGCCAGCTCGCGCGAGCCGACATGAAGAAGAAGACCGGAGTGGACTTGCGCCTCCACACCGCTTGACCCTTCTGTTGAACGCGTAAATCGTAGGTGTGGCACAGCCTAAACTTGAGTGGCACAGCCTCTCCATAGCTTCTTTTTGTACTGGTTTTCTTCCAGTATCCAGCTACGAGCACCGGAGAGCAGCTCAACCCGATGGAAAATCAGCTCAAACGCCATGCCATAGCAGCACTCGGCCAAAGCGAGACTAGTCGCATGATGTTCCTTGAGAGTATCCGCCTTGCACGGCGCTTGAGCCATCTGCGCAGGTCGCCCTCGACATTTCTGTCTGCGCAGGTCGCCCTCGACATTTCTGCACCTCCTGAGCAGCACGTCTTGCGCCGCCAGGGTGCCCCTGCGCCGGTGACAGCATAGCCGCTTGTTAAGGTGCTTGTGACTTGCCCTGCATGACGCACAGTACAGACGTTTCTCTCGCTTGGTTTGTCAGGCTATTATGCTCAACTTTACAGTCACTGCATGCGTTAGTGATTTCTGCTCGACGTCAAGAAATCACTGAAATTTCACAACATGCCCAGCGCCTGTCAAACCTAGCAGGGTAGTCCTCCCATCCATTCCCCAGCGGAAATAAACTGCACGTGTTGAGCACAGCTCCTCACGTTGTCCTGTGGCACAGCCTATTGGACCATGGCTACGCAGTATCGCAGCAACATGGGCCATGTGACTGGACAAGGCCTGGGACCCTTCCTGGTGCTGAGCGACAGCACGCTGCAGTTTATGCTGCGGGAAAGCAGCTACGGGGCCTACCCACTCTTCAACGGCTATGTGTTGAGTTGTCCGGGCGCGGCCTTGAGCATCAGCACAAAGGCCGTACCCTCCATCCTGGAGCTGCTTCACTGGCAGTTTGGTCTACTGATGGGACACCGCTCCTTCGGGGCAGGTCGCGAACATGCTGGAGGTTCACCTCGACATGCCGCTGAACCTCAGGTTCATTCCGCTGTCAAGGAGCCTACTGCCGGACCGTCAGAAAAACTACGACTTCCTTATTGAGGGCAGAGTGCAGTACGGCTTTTCCCACTTGAACCTTGAGCGCCAAGAGATCGTGAACCTGCAGCTCTCACCGTGCATAGATCAACTCTACACCACGAAGGACAGCCACTTCAGACCGCAGATAGCAGACGAGGCTATCTCCATTCTGGTGGCGCAGGCCATCGAGGAGATGCGCAGATCGGAAGGATTTCCAGTCTTGGTGGTGGCTGGATGGCACGCGCGCGAGCAGGACATGCATGTCGAAATGCTTGCGGCCCAAGCTTTGGCCCGCTGCCGCACGCTCCGAGACATGTCGGAAGTGGCACAACAATTCGGCCATGGCTCCTGGAGTCTGCGCTTCTACCGCTCTCCGAAACTTCAACAGAAACCAGTGCCCAACCTGCTGTTCCAGACGTACGTTCATGACAACAAGCCCGAGCCTGCCAGTGTCGCGAAAACTATGTTCCCGGAGTTCCGACGACAATTCTGTGATGACCAACTGTTGAGAAAAACGTTGCAGGAACTTGCGGGCAAGTTGGGCACAGCCCTACTTGACAGGCTCAAGCAGCCGGCTCACAGAGCAGACATCTTCCGTTGTGTCTACCACTTTCAGCACGGCGGCCTCTACCTCGACATCAAATGCGGATTTGTTGTACCGTGGCAGCGAGTGTTGGAGCATCTGGCAGCGGACTGGAGCACAGCTCATTCCTCCGCGGCCCAAAGGGCAGGATACAATCCTGCGCCTGCAGGCCAACTACCGGGAGAGTTCATGGTTATGGCGATCGGGGTCAAACCCGATCACATCTTCCAGGGCATCATCTACCACAAGCCCAATCACCCCCTGCTTCGGCAGGCCATACAGCACGCCTTCGGGCGTCAGGTATTTGCTGCCAAGGCCAACCTGGAGCACATGATCCTCTGCAAATATTTGTGGGAAGTGCTGAAGAAAGACATGGGGCCAGGAAGGCAAGGGGCACAGTGCGGAGCCGAAGATCGACCCAGCTCCCACAGCACAGAGCCCAGTCGCTCCCGGCGGCACCACCCCACCACCAGCACCCAGACCACCAGCCCTCCGACCAAAGGTGCTCCTCAAGTTGGATATGTGCCCCAGACCTCCTGTGAAGGACAAGATCTACTTCCCCGGCTCTACAGATTTGTGGAGTCGAGTGCCTTGGCAAGCTTCAACGTGTTGGGCTCGCCGACTGTGAACAGCAACCATTATGGGCGACAAGGGTGGAAGCGCTCAAGCATGTCCTACCACTCTTTGAAGCCATCAAGCATGTCAACACCTGGGACGTTGCTACCTCTGTTCGGAGAGTCCTCACCAAAGAAGGCAAGGTCACCGTTGCTACCGGTCAGGACTCGTGAGGCTGAGGCTGCGCAGAGTCTCGACGTCGCTTGCCGTCCTGGTCCTCGTCTTTCTGCTGCTGTGGCCTTTTAGAGCTGGACGAAGCAGATTGTGTGGAGGATGCCGCAGCCGCGGGGGTGGTCTGCGCCGGGGACACTTTGTCGTCCTTGTCGCCTTTGCTGTGGTCGATCCTCATTCGTTTGGGAGGCTCCGTGCCACGAGCTGTCGGCAAAAGCTTCAGCATCCGCGTCGGGATGCCTGCAGTCTTCGCCGCTTCGTTGTAAACCGTGCTGATGGTTGTGGCGACTAAGTTGAACTCCTCGTAGGTTTGTAGGTCGGAAAGTGTTTTGCCAGAGACGGCTCCATCCACATGCGACTGAAGCATGCTCCCACAAGGCCAGGCACCTTGGTCTGCGTGGGACTGGAATTGGCGGTGGCAGTCGTGGAGCTGGCACGGTTACGAGACTGGCTCCCAACCATGGCCGAGACAGCGAAGGTAGCCTGTGGTTTCTCATTGGCCACAACTCGACACAACATCGTTGTGCCTCGAAGACGGCAGAACCTGTGTCATACCTTCGTCAAATCAGCAACCTGGCACAGCCTTGTTGCGTCTCCGATGTGGCACAGCCTGGATGGAGACCACTCTTCCACCATATGCAATCTGCATGTGCATCTACGGTCCTTCTAGGCACTTTGCCTCGTACTGTAGATCAACAGCAACTGCTCGGGAGCCTTGATTGAAAAACAGTCGACTCCTGCACAGATTCCTGCATCATCTAATGAATTGATGTGACGCTCGGGCCTGCTGGCCTATTACTTCAGGTACCACATTCATCATCGTCATGCCCTTACGGCCCATCGCTTGAGGCAGGAGTTACCTAGTGTGGGACGCCACTAGACGGGAACTTCTTGGGCGCCGGCTTCGTCAGAAGTACGACCCAACTGACCTCAAGTGCGTGAGTACTGGACGCAGTGACTCACACTTAGGGTGTCGGAGGACAAAAGCTGAGGCTGTCTCTAGTAGAGCAAGTCTCACTGAGAGGAAGCGAATTTTATACAGAGTTTGATGCCGAGCTAGCAAAGTCTCACTCTCTGCCGAGATGCAAAGCGCCCGCTAAGCGCAGAGCACGCTCGCGCAGCGTTCAATTGAAATAGTAGTAGTAGTAGTAGTAGGAGCAGCAGCAGCAGTAGCAGCAGTAAGCAATACCAGCAGTGGAAGTAGCAGCAGCAGGAGTGGTGGCCTTGGTCGTTGTAATCGTAGTAGTGGTCGTAGTTGTTGTAGGAGTAGCAGAAGCGTTTGCAGTAGCAGTCGCGGTATGCAATAGTACAATCCGACGCAGCAGTCTCAACGACAAACGAAATCATGGTTGGACTCGCCTTTCCCAAAACAAGGTGCATTTCGAGTGCTTTCGTGCGCATTTCTCCGTGCCTGCCTGTCCGCTGTGCCAGAAGCTACTACAACCACCAAATATGGTTGTGGTGACATTTATACGGCTGGTCTCGGGCATGATTCAGGTTTACTGCCATGACAGTCTTTTTCTGAGATGCTGGGGTCATTCTGAGAACTGTTGTCGCCGGTTTGGCTTTTCCTTCATGATTCGGCAGTTTTACACTTGACTCTCGTCATACTTGCGCAGTTGGGCGAAACAGTCAGAAATGGACGCCAATCCAAGAATGAGGGAACGCGCATGACCAATGTGAACAACACCATCAGAAGTCCTAGGCTAATCAATAAAACGAGCTATGTATAGGTCTAAATTCCCAGTCCATTGGCGGAAAAGAATGTCATGAGCTTACCTGATGCTGAAGCAACTTGTTCTCCGCCCTTGAAGGCCACAACGGCCGAGACCGTACATGGATTGCAGCAAAAGTCATGCTGCGAAGTCGATCTTAGGGCCTTGGGATGTGTCCGAAATCCTGAGTTCAGTGTCGTCCTGAAGATTACTCAGTCAGGTGCTCGGGGGTGACAAGTTTGCCTACCAAGTCACCGGACCGACTGGGAGCTGCTGGCAAGGCTCGGGGGGAGACTGGGAGATGTCCTCCCTTCTTTGCGGCTCTTGCGGCTTTGCATCCAAGGGCCTATGATGACTTTCATGACTATGAAAGAGTGTGGTTTGCAGCTCTTGTTGCTGTCACCTCGTCTCCCAGGCTCGCGAGGTGGAGTTTACCAGGATCTGGCGACGGAGCCAGAGCCCCAGCGCCCCAGTGCCCCTGAGTGTTCCCAGCGACCTCTGCAGGCTCTTCCTCTTCCTGAAGCCAAGGATGGGATTCACCTACGAGTTGACCTACAAGCTGACTCCTGACACAGCTTCAGGGTTTTGTGAAACTGTCGTTGTTTTTCTGTGGGGTTCTTAATCCGTTGGGGTAGGACGACTTCACCGGATAGGGCTTCTCTTGGGCTGCAGTCCGCTACAAAAGGTCAGGAAAGTGATGCTTGTGCCGCCACAATGCAGAGTCCTCCGAGGATCGATGGGTACTTCGACAAGAAGGACAGCAAGGTCGAGAAGAGCTGGGTGATTGCCCGAGCGAACTGTGTGCACGCGCTACCTTGAATCACCGGTGTGGCTGCCAGTTCTTAAACCCGGACCACAAAACGGCGCAACTATCTCGCGCCCAACCGCGAAAACAAAACCAAAGACTCAGAAACCATATTATAGCGTACCATGACATACCGCTTCTTTACCACAAGCTACGACAGCTTTCCATAATAATGTACCCTGTACACTAGCCCAATGCTGAGGTCGAGGTGCAGAGCCCGGTAGGCCACCCTGTGCTGGACGAGGAGGCATCCACCTCCAACTCGGCGAAGGCGGTTCGTGGGGTTCAGGGTTTCATAACTTAAGGTTTAGGGTTTAAGGTTCAGGGTTTACTGTTTAGGCTTCGGGGTTTAGGCGGTTTGGGGTTTAATGAAGGCGAAGCAAGAAAGATGTCAGCAAGAAATTATCCGGAGACAAGTGCATACACATGCCAGGCGAGAACTACATCTGTGCCGGTGGGTATGTGTAGATAGAGACGTTTGTAAGTAGAAGTAGCCCTAAGCTAAAAACCCGGTGTACCTCTATCTCTCTGTGTATATATGTGTGTATACATATGCAGGTATATAGATGTGTACACTATATTTGCACGTATATATGTCTGTATGTATATTTGCATATAGCTATATAAGCATATGTGTATACAGGCATATGTGTATATAGGTATATCTAATGTACGTATATATGTACATATGTTTATATGCATACATGTGTATATGTGTATATATATATATATACACATGTGTATATGAGTATATATATATATATATATATACAGATATGTGTATATGTGCATGTATGTATATGTATGTATGTATGTATGTATGTATGTATGTATGTATGTATGTGTATATATATATATATATGAACATCGACATATACATGTAAAAATGTAAATGAAAACCAATAAATATACATAGTCTGCATTTTATGTATAGAGTTGTCGTATGTGTATCCGCGTATGCTGGCAAGTACATGTATGTTACGGACCTTGTACATCTCGAACTGCCTTGGACCTCTTGCTCCAGCCCACAGGAGCCCATCAAGGGCCAGTGGCAGACGAAAGGCCCCTACACGCACCGGCCCAAGAGAAAGGGAGCATGTCCAGTCGAGGATGTCCTTGGCCCCTTCAGTTCGTAGTTGCTTTTTTTCCTCTCATGGCACGCTTCCGTCCACGCAGACCCAGACCAGCTCCCCCAAAGCCCCCTCCAAGGTTCATCGCTGCGGGGAACAAGTCTCGGATCTTTTTCTACACCGGCCGCGATCTCGGATCCTTACTCTCTGGGGCTTTCGTGATTTTAGGGTGCTTGTTCTTTATCAACATTTATACGAAGGGTTCCTTAATTCTGAATCTCGAAGTTCTGTGGCTCGTGGTGCCTCTGGATATGGTTTTGGGGGCAAGGCGCCAGGCATCGTAACCTGGCCTGGAATATCACCCGACATTCGTGCCTTGAACATGCCCAGCGAAATGGCCCAAATTTCTGTACGGCAGGTCTTTAGGTCACCCGCGCCTCGACAGCAATTCCCCGCAACTCCGAAGTCGCGTCTAAGTGTAGAGCTCAGGGCCAGGAGTCACGGGAAACGCTCCTCTAGTCTGCTTCTAGAACCCAAAACCCTCAACCCGATAAGCCCCAAACGTTCAACCATAAACTTCGAAGCCTTCAGGTGGCACTGCGTGTACCAGCATCGACGACGTGATCGTCAGGAAGACCAAGGCCATTTAACGCGAGTGAATTCCTTACCGCCAGGCCCGTATAGAATCCTAAATGCACCATCCGAACTCTGCTGGGAAGTCACTGCGAATTATGATACTTGAACTGAGCATCTGGCACTCGTGGATTGAGGAATTGCTGGTGCACATGCTAGCAAGCAGACCGCCGGTTAAGGCTTAAACACGGACGGGCAAAGCGAGCAGAGACAAGCAGCACGGCTAGTTTTCAGCCAGGCTTCCTGTCACCAGCGCCTCACTCAAATGGTTGGCACCAGCTTGGACAACAGCCCCACAGAGAACGCCCCATGTCAGGATCCCAAATACGTCGTGTACAATTTCGCGCATCTGATCAACGATGGCCACTTCATGGTGGCTTGACTTAGGCATCTTTCTGCCTCTAAGCGTCTGTGCAGGCGGAAGCAAATAAGGCATAAGGAGGAGTCAGTTCGCACAGATTTCTGCAGCCACCAGGTCACCAAAGGCGCCTTCCCGAAAAATGCCTCCGACAACTCCAGCGATGGCAGCTCCTTGCAAGTGTTGAAGGCGTTTTGGGCAAGCTGTGGTCATGAGTTTTCTATATGCCACATGAAATTTGTCGTGGTACTTTGTCATGGCCGCGTGTATTCCTCTACACACATGACATGAAATGGAAGGTATACCACAAGTGCAGACCTACCTACCTACCTGCCTACCGAACATAGACATACATGCAGGAAGACATGAATACAAAGATATGTGAGCACATATGTGCGTGTGTATGTAATAGGATTGAAGGCTTCCAGCTGGCAAATCGAACTGCACAAAGATCGCAACAGTGTGTGCCAGCTGGCATGTGTGCGGCGCAATGCTGTGCGTCGAGTGAAATTTTCTTTGCAGGAATGCACCGTAAACCGTTTCGACTTGACTGCAGCACACAGCATGAGCACTTCTTTCTGTCAGGGAACGGTTTAGGTAGGGGATGAAGGTGTCTGGCCCGCAAACTGGCTCATCCTAGTGCAGGATTTCTGGCTAACCTCATGTGAGTTGGAAAAGGGCCCGCGCAAAAAACCTGAAAACACTGAACTACAGAGCCTGAAGCCTTAAATTCCCAAAACCCCAAACCCTAAACTCCAAAACCCAAGAGCCCAAAACCCTCTACACCCTAGGCCCTAAACCCTGCAGGACAACGTGGTGATCATGAAGCCGTCTGAGGCCACGGGATAGCTTCCAAGGTTTTTGGAACCTTGTTGGCGTGTGCCCTTGAGCCTCCAAGATTTCTCTAGGCTAACCAGTGTGTAAGAGGGTTTTGCGAGAGTGCTGAGGTTTTTCAGACATGTTGACATTTGGGGCATTTGGCTGAGTTCACTTTCGAGCCAGGCTTTACAAACATGCAGTGCTGCCCTCGCGGAGTTCACGAACCCGACTGAAAACATGCCTCATGGTCCCACTGATGCTTAATGCAGCAAGCACCTAATATTTGGGTCTTTCGCATGAAGCGTTCCGGAGCATCTCCCTTCAGAATTCTGCTTCGCCAGAAAGCCGGAGACCAGAGGGAGGCGTCGCACGGAGAAAATGATCTCGATGCTTGGCCGGATGGTTCGCGAGTAAACGCCCAAAGTTTAGAAAGGGGCGGGTGAGAGGTTTGTGGGGGCTTCTTGTCAGCGAATCGAGGATCCTGCGCTTGGAATGTCAGGGGCGTCGGCGGAAGGGCTCGGATGGCTTAGTAGATGGTACCTATGAAACGAAACAAGAATGTGCCCCAAAACCCTAATCGAACTATTCGGGCCCCTATGATTCCTATGATTCTGATCCCTAGGATGTGAACACCCTGCGGCTCACGGGGGGCGGCTGCAGCCGCGTCTCTGGCTTTGTGAGGCTCGGCCCTTCAGTTCCCAACGCCGGTCTGCGAAGTGCCATGGGTCGCCAGGTACACACCTAAGCCGCTGTACAAGTATGACGACAAGGAGCTGAAACTAGCCAGCACGTATAATTTATTTCTGATCAGAGGAACGACGACCCTGGGGTCTTTTTCCTCGCATTGTTAGGATGCTGATGTCGTGAGGTCTTTATCCTGAGTTTTGCAGGCAGTGCTTCTGGGTGCCAACCGAGGATGAATGGCAGCGTCTTAAGCAGTGTAACGCCCGGGACCAAGCTGTGGGGGAATGCCTAACTACTTGGGGCCCAATTCACACGAAGACAAGGAATGCTGGAGCCGGGAGTCTCCAGAGCACTGCCTAGAAGCTCCGCGGAGGTTTGAGGTGCAGGAGCCCATCGGCAATCCCGTCAATCCGCCCGTCAACGTTGGCGTGGCCGGGGCCCTCTGCGACCTGTGACATTGGGGGCCGTGGAGGCTTTGTGGAAACCCTCGCAAGTCTTAGCCGCGGGTTCACTGAGACTGGCGCGGTGATCAACGCCGTCTTGGATCCCTCGCCAGAGCACCTCAGAATCAGGCCGATTGAATAATGAAGGCCCAGTTCTTGCTTGCACTCCGATCCGATCTCTTTGCCGCGGGGTGAGGAAAGAAGCCAGTGTGAAGAGCAATGACACGGACAATGTGCCAGGAGCCCAGCCCAACGTCGGCTTCCGGCCTCTTTCGGAGGTAAGCCGTTAGAGATCCCTAAACCCGAAACCCTCAAACCCCAAACCCACAGCCCCAAAAACCCTAAAGACCTCAACCGACAACCCGAAACCCGAAAACCCAAACTTCTCTGAAACGTCCACCTCCCAGGATCGAGGCGCAGCTCTACTTCTTCTGCAAGGCCGAGCGGTCTCTCGGGGGATTTCGGGTGTTTCCGCTCGCTGGACATGCTGCGCTGATCGCAGGGCGGCGACCGCATGAGCTATCGTTCTGGATGGAAGCTCTTCACGTACCAGTTCGCAGGCAACTCCTGGCTGTTCAGAGTTGGCAAACACAACACTTGCGGGCGTCGGTGCCTAGCACAGGCAACGAAGGGCTCTGCCTCTCCATGGGGGCACGCGACAGCATGGGCATGGGTTGCCACGAGGTCAGCTGCAGGCCGGGAAGCGGGAAACTCCTCTTTTAAATTTCCTTTCCGCTTTCCGGGAAGCTTTGGGAGAGCAGGAAGAACCCCATCAGCGACGCCAGCCTCCAGCCCTGCAATGAGGAGGCCGGGTATGGAACTCACGCTTGTCGGTGTAGGGTTTAGGGTCCCCAGCCCTTCAGCTGGACAAAGCAAAACCCCCGTCTTCATGGGACTGGCGCCCACCCAGTATGACGCTACTACAGATACGCCAGCAGAATTGCAAGCACAGGACTGGGCCCAGAACTTCTACCCAGAGGGCCCGTTGGTACGCTCGGCCTCGCCTGCGGAGCGCTGTGGGGGGTCTCGGTGATTTCAGGCATGTTTGTACTGAACACTTTCTGTGGCAGTTTTCGAGGATTAGGTTCCGAAAGCTTCTGGCTGCTGTTGATCAACTCTTGTCGAAGGCCTGAGGCCGATTCGAGGTTTCCCTATCAAAAGAGGAATGAATGCTGGTCCCGCTCCTCTTCCTCCTGCTCCTTCTAGTTTCAGTACTACTCCGACTCTGGTTTTGCTTTTGTTATTCTTGCTGCACTTACTACTCTTATTGCTCTTGCTACTCCTGCTACGCTACTGCGGGGCGATGACGACGACTGCTACTACTATGACACGCCATCAATGGGCATGCATTCCCCAGGAATTGGGACAGTGACTTGGAGACCGCAGTGTTTCAGGATGCTATTCGAGACAAGCAGGCAAAATTAAGCATGGCCAAGCTGTTCAAGCCCTGCACTACCAGGGATATTGTCTTAGCACTTCCTGTTTTCGGGTTGTTTTCGGGGGATGCCGTGACAGATGCTACAGGCGGTATTTGCGGGGCTTGCCACCTGCCAGAGCAACTCCGAGGGTGAACCCCAAACTGCCGGCTCTTACCGTTTATTAGTTTTTTTGTTTGGCTTAGCATTGCTCTTCTCATTGGTTCTTGACATGTGTGCAATTACGGTATGACTAAAGATGATTGTTATTCTTATTGCTGCTGGTGGTACTGTCATTGTGTGCACTTTTGACTCATTTTCTGCCTTGGTGAGCAGTGACATCCTAACGGAAGGCCAAGAGTTCATTAGGCTCGTGGCTCTTTTGCGGAGAGTCCGCGTAACGAAGCAGGCCAACGACACAACAGCTGCCGGCGAGGTGAGGTCTGTTGTATCCGGATGTTCCCAAACCCTAAACCCAAAAAACACCCTAAGCCCGAAACACTATCATAAGCCCTAAACCTTGAAGCCTAAACTTCCTGAACCATTTTGGCTTCTTCCCGATCTCCGGACCAGTGGCCCAGGTCTGGCAGTGGACTATTCAGCGCATGTGGAGTCGGGTACTTGGAGGTTTAGGGCTTAGGGTTTAGGGTTTAGGGTTTAGGGGTTCCTTTAAAGGGTTCTTTTCAAAGGGATCTGTAAGGATTACTATAAGGATGCGGCTGTGCCACCGCGGCGAGGGTTTGTGATCTTCCACAATGCCCTCGGCGTCTGGAAGCTGGGGCAGCATATTATGATTATTATGGTATATTACAGTATGGTGTATATTATAGTGTATTGTGGCATGTAAAATTACCGCATCAGCTGAAGGCGGCCTTTACTCTTGGAGCTCCTTTGCTAAATGCGGTTTCGGGTGGAACGGCGTCTCCTCGAGCTAAGAAGGTCTCCACTGAGGTACCATAATATACTAGAATATGCCACAATACACTGTAATACACAGTTGTGGTATACTGTACTATAGCCTATACTATACTATAACATAGTTATGCTATAATCATGCTCTCCGAGGCCTTGCAAGCCCATAACGCTGAAGATGTGCGATGAGTCGGACCCGGGGCAACGTTGGAGCATCGTCGGTGGAGATTCTGCGCAGGCCGGGCCGGCCTTTGTCACATACTACAGTATACTATAGTATAATATATTATACTATAGTATACTACGGTAGAGTGAAGCCCGAAGAAAGAATGCTTGAAGAAAACGGGGCCTCTAGGCTCACGAAGTCCTGGGCCTGCACAAGCAATCAACAGGACATGCTGTCCTTTCTCGTCGCACAATGGCTCATGCTCAAGCGTCCCACCCTTTGAGGTGGAAAGCAGCGGTCGTGACAAGCGTTTGCCGTGTCAAACTCGTGTTTGTGGAGCGAACTTCACGCACGGGGCGGTTCTTACGCCTTATGTGCTGTACGTGGCTCCTGCAAAAGGGTAGATGAAAAAAATCATCGAGTGGGATGCCGTACTCAGGCATCGGCTCCCAGACTCGTGGATTCACGAGGCACCGGTTTCACCGGCAATCTGGTATGTGGGATCCGTAGGAGCAGTTGTAGAAGACGACGAGGTCGGGACGTTGTCGGGAACCCGCTGGACTGCAAAGTGAGGGTTGTAGCGCAGGTGGGCCGGTACAGGGATCCATTGATCGGAACAGTAGACACAGGGTGTGCACCTGTTTTCGGTACGGCTCTCGGCGCATGTCTCGCTCACATGCCACACTCTCCCATGAGGGTGAAGTACAGGTCCCCGACGTGGTGGTAGCTCAGGCATGCTCAGGCGGTTGGTCGTATTGTAGTTACGGACCGCGGCCAGATCGAGGTGCAAAGCCTCGAGGGTGTTGTGGCTGTTTCCATGGAGGAGGCTGTTCGTCTGACATCCCCGATCGAGGAAAGTTCTCATGTCCGGAAGAGGCTGCACCAGGTAGGTGATGTCGGTCTGGGTCTCCTCGTTGAGAAGGATATCATCCTCTGTTTGGGTGGAAGCATCTAACTGCCAGGGGGCGGTATTCAGGATGGCAAGATGGCGCACCCAGGAGGTCGATGGCCACGGTCGGAGGTAGATGAGGAACAGCTGGACCAGAATGATCATGAAGAGGTAGGGCCCGGCATCGGCGTAGTCCTCGGGGAACATCTGGTACAGAACAATGGCCTGGGACTCGTCCGGGGAGAAGCCCTCGGACCCAACCGGAAGAGCTGCGGCGGCGACAGCAAATGCAGCGGCCTTAAGCCGCGCAAACTGGTTCGCGCTCTGCACTCGCTCTGATGCTTTCTTCTTTCGACTGGCCTGGTAGGTGTCATCCGCAATGATCTTATGTTGGTGTGTGCGTAGTCGGTCGGCCAGAAGCTGGGATGCTCAGTCGTCGTGGATAGGGGGTAGGTCTGGCAGTCGGCGTGGTCGGCTGGGGTCCATATAGATGGACGCGCGCTCTCCGTTGAGCAAAGGTTTCTGGAGTTGGTGGAGCACGAAAAGTCTCATGTACTGGGGTTCGAGGTCCATGGCTGATGGTCTCGCTTCTGTCGATGCGTGCTCTCCACTGCTCGAAAGTCTCGTTCTCTGCAGGACTGAAACTGGGGTGTGTACGCTGGTAGGTGTGGTACAGGCTCCAGAGGCTGATGCACTGGAGTAGAAGCTGCATCTTTATTCGCGTGACCGCTGGTGGCACCAGCATGAGCTGGGGGGGGCGGTTGACCGGATGAGGAGGCGGAGCACAAAAAACCGAGCTCGGACGACCCGTTCCCGGAAAGTTGCCTTGGCTGTCGCGGCGGCGCTTGCGGTTGGTCTTAAAGAGGTCAATGATGTCCACGAACCAACGCGGTGCCGTGGACCAGCCAGCCGTTCGGCGTCTGTCCTGGACCCTTCTGTGCTTCTGTGAGCGCCACTGTGGCTGGGCCTTCCAGCGGATTCTGGGCCCACTTCCGGCCGCTTGGCGCCAGTAGAAGTCGTGGCAGATCGCCTCGATGTTGTCGAAGTATAGCACGTCTCAGGCGGAGGTCGTTGTCGGCTTTGACCGCGGCAGTGGCCGCACGAACTCGGCATTCCATCTTGTGTTAGAAGGCCTCCGTGGGGTCGAGGTGGCTGTAGTTGACGTTGGAATCCAGCAGGCTGCCAGGAATAGTTGGCTGATAGCCAAGCCAAGCACCCACTGGGTTGGCGGAGCCACGAAAGACAATGCCTCAACCAGGCTCTCAGGGCCAGTGGGTGGATGATCTTCCAAGTACATTTCCGCAGCTCGTACCATGCTCAGTGGTAAAGTGCATGACCTCGTCGCTTCCCCAAG
Source organism: Symbiodinium sp. clade A Y106 (assembly GCA_003297005.1). NCBI lineage: Eukaryota > Dinophyceae > Suessiales > Symbiodiniaceae > Symbiodinium > Symbiodinium sp. clade A. Next base: position 61,240 of record BGNK01002467.1, read on the forward strand.
CCCGGTGGCTGTTCACGAAGAGGGTGGAGGGCCGCCCAAACACTCGTATCCAGCCTCTCTCCATAGCTTGGAGAAATTCAGAGGAGAGCTGCTTGTTCGGGAGTCTTCCAGGCTCATGATCCACGGGGGTGCTCAATGACGGCGATTCCCAGGTAGGCCATCTTCAAGAAGACGCGCCGCACGAACGTGAGGTGGTAGTCCGGGGTGGTGTGAAGAAGTTCCATGGCCTCCGGGAAGGGTTCGCAAGGTTCTGCAACGGTGACGACTTGGTACAGGGAAGGAGCCAGCCACAGGCATCTCTTTCTCCAGCAGCTCGAAGAAGCTTCGCCGATAACCAGGATCTTCGAAGTTCTACTCCGGAGGAGAGGTTGCCAGACCCGCTGTACACCTCCCAGAAGGTTGCCCGGCTGGCGTCAGCCACCCGGTCGGCATTCTCCAGGTGTGGGTCGAGCTCGTTCTTGTCAGCCACCCGGTCGGCATTCTCCAGGTGTGGGTCGAGCTCGTTCTTGGACCGGTTGATCCCTTTTGTCAAGCTCTTCCACATAGATGCGGGAATAGGGCACTCGAGCGCTGGGGGCTGGGGTGAGCCCCGCATTCTCACGCATAGTCTGGGCGACCTCGTCCAAGACCTCAACCTGCATGGGCTTCATCCTCTCCGGTCATGATCTCGTGCAAGGTGAAGACGGGTCCATCTCGGCCCGTGTGCTTGAGGTAGTCGCCAAGGCTCCAGAGCGGGCCGTCAGCACGGAAATCCTCCACACAGTCATCGGTCACGTAGTCGAACTGGTAGTCCGTGTGCGCCCCGGATGACGATAACGGGTTTAACTTGCAGGAGCTGGATCGCATATATCAGTACGACAGCCGGGTCGAGATGCCGAAGGCTTTCGAACGCTTCTTCTATGGAGTGAGCCCGCCCAACGGACAGACCCTCATCCAGTACTGCTCGGAACACCGCGAGGCTGCCCGTGAGCTGGAGCGACATGACATGAAGCTGCCGGACGCGGTCGGTGGATGGCTTCTGTTGCGCAGGCTGGTCATGAGCCAGGTCGACAACAAGAAGTTGAGTGTGAACACCGTCGAGCAGGCGCTGTTCTACCTCTTCGGCCAGGACTACCGAACCTCGAGACACGACGGGCCACGGACCAGCGGGCGAGGAAAGGTTTAACACCCGACCAAGTGGACCGGCTACCGCAGCTACAGCAGTGCGTATGCCGCAGAGGATGAGGACTACCGTCCCAGAGTACCCGGAGCCCGAGTACGGTGGACTACACCTACTACTAGGAGGAGACGGAGGCGAGTACGAGGCGCACCCGGAGGTGGTGCGAGATAACTACATCCCGGTCTTCGATGGGCAACCGAGCTCCTACAAGGAGTACCGCAAGAGGGTGGCCCTCTACTACAAGAAGATGTCCATTGGCAGCAAGAAGAGCGAGGCGACCATCAACCTCCTGACCTCCCTCGCTGGACCTGTTTGGAAACAGGTGGAGCACCTCGCCGACACTCGGCAGTTGGGCTCCGTTGTCGGCCTCGCCACCACAGGGTAGTAGCCGCGGCCCGCCTTCACTTCCGCCAGGTGTCTCCTTCGTGTCCATGTAAGGCCGCGTATGCTTCTTCCACGTGCTCATCCTCCTCTTCCTCCTCAACATATAGGTCGGCTCGTAGATCTCGGCGTCATTGTCCTGACCCTTTTCCTCCGGAGTTGCCGCCCTGGCCGCCCATGGCTTTGTTCAAGGAGGTCCTTGGAGCGGTCGAACCGCTCCGCTACCAACTTGAAGCAAACGGGGCCTCTAGGCTCACGAAGTCCTGGGCCTGCACTTTCTCGTCGCACAATGGCTCATGCTCAAGCGTCCCACCCCTTGAGGTGGAAAGCAGCGGTCGTGACAAGCATTTGCCGTGTTTGTGGAGCGAACTTCACAGAATGGTAAATTATCGTATAACATAGTTAGTGTTTTATAGCCGGGCTTTGTATATTATCGCACACGACAGTGTATTACGATATTGTGCATGGGGAGGTAGTCAGATGTTGGGCTTGAGCGGCTGTCCGCCATGCGTTGCGTCTCTGCTTCTGGGTGTGTTGCTCCCTCCGCCCATCTTTGCCCCTAGCTGCCTACAGCCCTGCGTCACAGAGTCCTGAACCCCAAACCTCGGATTCCACGACCACAAACTTCAACATCTTCAACTCTCGAGCTTCCGAGGATGCGGCGCTCTTGAAGATGGAGGATGGTCTGGTGGCCTCCACCCCGAAGGCCAGCTGCATGGGCCTCTAGGGCCTACTGTGGGGGCTCTCCTTCAGAATTGGGGTCCTGAACCCTAAAACCCTAAACCCCTAAACCCTAAACCCTAAACCCCTAAAACCTAAACCCCTGAACCCTAAAATGATAAACCCTAATCCCTAAACCGTGTTGTCAAGGGGTCAAACCTTCACAGTTTCGGGGAATGAAACGTGTTGGGACAGTCGCCTCATTGGAGTCCTACAAACTCCTCAAGAAGCCTTCAGAAAGGGGTTTACGGTTTATGGTTCAAGGGTTTAGGGTTTAGGGTTTAAGGGTTTAGGGTTTAGGGTTTAAGGGTTTAGGGTTCAGGGTTTAAGGCTTGTAAATGAAACCTCCCACCAGATTGGGCTTGTGGTCTGCGAGATGGCAGGCGAAAACGCAGCTGGCCTCCTTCGACATGCTGATCCAGGTCTCGTTGCACCCCTCTACACACAGACACGCGCGAATATATAATATATATATATATACGCATACATATGTATATGTAAAGACATACATATGAACATATACATATGCATATACATATACCTATACCTATACCTATACCTATACCTATACCTATACCTATACGTATACGTATACATATACATATACCTGCATATTTCTGTATCTATATCCGCATCTCTGTCCCTATCCCTTTCTCTACATCTACCTATATCTATATCTATTTCTATATCGATGTCTACGTTAGGTCTATGTCTGTGTCTATGTCACAGTCTGTGTCCAAATCTTTACCTATATCTGTACCTATAATCTATATAGATCTACATTTATGTCTACATCTGTATCTGTATTTATATCTAGATCTACATTTACATCTATCTCTAGATCTACATCCAGATCTAGATCTATATCTGTAGCTATATCTATATGCATAGAGTGTGCGCACTCACCTATATACATATTTGTGCATATGTGTATATACAAACATAGCAGTAAGTGCAGCAAAGCTACCAAAGCTTTCAACTGCAAGAATACTCGCTTCCACATTCAATCAATCAACCAATCAGTCAGTAGTAGTGTTCAATTGTATATGCTTATCATTTCTTCGGACTGCGGAAAGATAGACAAAACTATCTATATATGTACTATTATGTACTACATAAAGAAGTATATGTGCATTTGCCTTTACACACAAGAGCAATTAGATAACCAATTAAGTATTCAAACGGGCATGCGGCGGCAACAAACTGAAAGCGGCTAGGTAGCAGCAAGAAGACGGATAGACGGATAGTAGACCGATAGATAGTAAGCTTTATCAGGTCATGCTTCGCAGACAGACACTTTGATAGATGGACAGATAGGTAGGCAGATGGCAGGCAGGTGGGTACACACGTACGTAGGATCACGTAGGTACGTGGGTGGATGGGTAGGGCTGGTAAGTAGATCCACAACTACGCACATGCAGATGTAGACAAGAGTATGTGTATGTGCATCAATATGTATGTATGTGCGTACGTAAGTACATTTGCATGTCTCTGTGTGTGTGTGTGTATGTATGCTTGTAAAGTGGGGGCGTATGCATACCTACTTTCTGTGTGTATGTATAGACACGCGTACGTGTGCGTGTGTGCTTGGTATGTTGACGTGCATGTCTACCTGTGTTTGCCTCTGTCTCCCCAAAGTGTGTCTTCCAACCGAAGCCCAAACTCGAACTTGGCCAGGCCTGTGACGAGAAGGACCGGCGTGAGTGGTTGGAATCTTCGCACATAGAGTCGGGCACAGGCGCAGCAAGGAAGCGCTTTTACAGGTGTTTTAAGTTATGTAACGTAGGTCTTCTTATGTGATTAACCTTGCCACTACCACCACTACTACCACCGCTACTACTACTACTACTACTACTACTACCACTACTACTACTACTACTACTACTACTACTACTACCAGTACTACTACTGCTACTACAGCTACTACTGCTACTACTACTACTACTACTACTACTACTACTACCACCGCAGTCTTTTACTGTTGCTGTTAGTGTTTTTCTGTTGACTTCGTTAGTGTCAGGATTGCTCTGATGGATATCATTTCTGCTTGCTTGCTGCTGTTATGATTTCCTGTTTCCGTGCTTTCGAGCCTGGGGGAACTTGCAGGTTGATCTATGCTTTTCTGTGCTTTTCTGTGCTTTTGGGGTTTGAGGGCTTTGGCGTCTTGGGCGTTTCGCTTGGGACCGCACCTTCACACTGAGTGACGAGGCAAAAAAAGTCATCGAAGGAGCGGTGAGCCCTAAAACCCTAACGCACCCCAAAGCTCCGAACCCTCGGCGGTTTTTGATCAGGAGGTGGCGGCGGTGAAGCAGTGGAATCAGATCCCTTCCCCGACCGCCTCAAACTCGGGCGCAGATGGCGGGTTTGCTCCAGATCTGAGCGTAAACCCCCAGACCTAAAACCAGGGACAGCATGCGGCGGAAAAGGGTCACCATGATGCTGTGGATGAATGCAGTCAAGACGTGAGATGAGGTGGCTGGCCAGAGTTGAAGTTGATGCGAAGGGGCCACAAACCAGTGCTTCCCACAAATGTGGGTTCCAACCAACTTTAGCTGAGCAGATGGAAAAAAGTACCCAAAATGTTTCTTCCGATTCGTCAGGGTACATACTTCAAAAGCCTAAGGTCAGGTTCACCTCAAGGAATGCTTGATTTGTTGAGGTCGCGAGCCTGGTCATGGCCCATGAGCTTTCTACGAACTTCACGCAGAAGGCATCCGGAAGCGGCTTGGGTCCGCAAGCCCTGGCTTTCCGGGTAGATTTTTGTCGCTGGGTTTAGGTTAGGGGCGGCAGGTTTTCTGGGTCGATTTTATCTTGAGAGTTGTTGGGATGGCGAGTGTCAAAAACTTAGATTGTCAGTTCAAGCATGTTGTGTCAATTCATGATTCGAGCAATTTGACTGTGCTTTCTTCGCAGTGTCTGTACATTGCATGGCCGAAAGCCCTTGAGCTTGCTGGACTTCTGGGGTTGTGTTTTCCAAAAGCCCCCCCGAGGTGGGGAGCTTTTGCTCTCGGACGTTTGGGCGGAGGCATCGCCTTTTTCGCAGTGCTCACAGGTCGGATATCTTCGACGAAGTAAGAACCGACTGCCTGCGAGTGGAAGCATTTGGCTGTGCTTTCCTCTATCGCAAACTCCAGAACCTTGGCCCTGGAGAGGCGGACGCAGAGACACCATGGTCCGGAATGTGTCTGTATTAAGAGCAGCGACAGGAAGTATCGTGAACTTTGCCGCAAGCCTCGCATGAACATTCCTCGTGGCCTCTTCGCACCCAAATCTGAACTCTAAATCCGAAAACCGACAGGCGGTCTGTCCATGGTTCTTCAACCCGCCGCTCCACACGGACAGCCGAGAGCCCATCTTCGATTCTTGTTTCTTCGTCAGTCACGGATATGGGGCTTCTTCATGTTAGAGCTTCCTCCTTGAGTGTTTTCATATGGAGGATCACGACATGGAGGTTCCATATTGTTCTGAAGCCGCAAATCCAGCGAGAAGTCTCGCTCACGAGAGCACAGCATGGATCGCAACAGCACAGTAAGCTACACAATGAACAATTCCTTGATCGACAGTTTACACTAGCTTACGTTGCCCTAAAGTAGGGGCTTCGTGGTGTCATTTCGGCTGTTATGACTATATAGACTCATAGAGGCTGGCTTTGTAAGTGCATGTGTATGTATGTATGCATACGTACATACATATTACACACACACATAGTTGACCGGCAAGCCCCACATAAGCAGCATCTAATGGTAACATGGCGCGAGTGCTCTCCACCAGGTACGTCTCTAAGAACATGGATTAACCAGGCAAGGACTACCGAAGCGCTCCCGAAGCAGAAGTGCGCAGCCCTGCAAGCTCCGTGTCTTTAGGTAAATTCCTCAAGTGCTACAACAGCGATCTCTGCGACCCGGACGAGGATGGGGAGCCTGGGGCCTGGAGACGCTTTCGGGGGCTCTTACAAAGATGTCGAGTTGGAGACTGCTTGGAAGTGTCGGAAATCTGCATGCCGCTTGGGGGGAAGTCCGCAGAAGAAGAAGGAACGCTCGTGATTGCAGATATCAAAACGCAAGAGAGTGTAGCAGTGTAGCTCGGCAGCAGACTACCGTGCTTCGCCGGTAGTTGCGCTCTGTGCCTTCTGAAACCCCAACCCCTAGTGACCTGCAAAGCGGTCCGCTTGTTCTTCATGGTTGGCGATCCCAGCCCAGGGACTGCTGCGCCACGAGAAAGGGCACGCACCTTCATGTGTTCCTCGCCGAATCCCAAGAACTCCGAAATCTTTCCAGCGATTGTGCATTGGAGAAGATTGCAGTCTATAATCGTACGTGATGGTGCAAAAGTGTTTGCATACTGACGCTGAGGTGCAGTCGGGAAAACACTGGCACTTCACATTGTAGGTTTACGACACAGGCACAGCAAGGAACACCATTACAAGTTATTGTATGTCATGCTATGACTTTGCTTGTGGTATAGTGTAGTGTAATAAAGTAAAGTATGGTTTAGTATGGTTCAGAACGGTATGGTTTAGTATAGCTAGAGTTTAATGTAGTTTAGAATAGTTTAGTATAATTTAGCATAGTTTAGTATAGTATAGTTTAGTTAAGTACCGTACGGTACAGTGTAGTACACGGCAGTACAGCAGAGTACAGTACAGCACAGGGTATAGTCAAGTATAGTCTACTCTGTTATACTAGACTACACTATACTATGCTCTACCATGCCACACTATACTATACCGTCCTGTACTATAGTATAGTTTAGCCAGCACTTCACTTCAGTGAGGTCAGCGCCGTACATGTGCAAATCCAAGACCAACGGCAAGGCCCCATCAGACTACTTCTGCCGCTCGGTCAGGAAGCGAATTCGGATGGCAGGGCAGTACTGGGTTGGTTTGCAAGGGCCTGAAGTTTATTCAAATTTATTCGAAGAGCTCCAGGAGGCAAGGTTGTCTGTTCGGAGCTCAGGCGTCAAGGACAATGCCGACTGCGAGGAATACGACGGTCGCCGACCGTGTGAGGTGGGCTGTCGCGCTTGGTTACTCTTGAGAGACCCGCAAAGACCCGCAGAGCCGCGCCAGGGCCCTCCCGGTGACGAGGGCAGCGTAGGGGAACCCGGCGAGGATGGCCTGCCCGGTGAGGCGGGTTGCACTAAGGAGAAGAAGAGACAACAGATAGTCGTAGCAGTAGCAGTAGCATCAGGAGTTTCGTCGTCGTCGTTGTCGTCGAAGCAGCGGCAGCAGCAGGAGCAGCAGTAGCAGTCGCAGTGGGAGTGGAGTGGAGTAGGAGTCGGTGTAGGAGTAGGAGTAGGAGTAGGAGTCGGAGTAGGAGTAGGAGTAGGAGTAGCAGTAGCAGTAGCAGCAGTAGCAGTAGCAGTAGCAGTAGGAGTAGGAGACGAAGTAGTAGTAGTCGTCGTAGTAGTAGTAGTAGGAGTAGAAGTAGAAGCAGAAGTAGTAGTAGTAGTAGTAGCAGTAGCAGTAGCAGTAGCAGTAGCAGTAGCAGTAGCAGTAGCAGTAGTAGTAGTAGTAGTAGTAGTAGTAGTAATGTTGACCTCCTATTAGTAAACCCTCCCTCCCCCCCTCGATTGATTGCAGGCCCCGGGCAGGAGGGATTGACTATTGAGGGGGGGTCGGTCGTCGTAGTACAGTATAGTACAGTATCACAATAGTACAGTAGTACAGTATCAGAATAGTACAGTAGTAGTACAGTAGAACAGTAGTAGTACAGTAGTACAGTATTACAATAGTCAATAGTACAGTGGTAGCACAGTAGTAGTGCAGCAGTAGTACAGTAGTGGTACAATAGTAGTGCAGTAGTACAGTAGTACAGTAGTATAGTAATGAATACAATAAGTAGCATTGGGCTTTCGCCTTTGTGATCTCTGTGACCCTCGCCTCTGTCGAACACACCCACCTCTCTGTCCTTTTCCAAGGCACCACCACACGGCCCGCGCTGGGGGGAGTATATAATTGAGGGGGGTTTATAATTCCGAAGAACGGCTTTTGTTAGTACTCCACCAGGATGGATTGATTTTCGGCTCCGGGAATGGGCATGGTTTCTGCGGCCCTCTAAATCTGCGGTTTCGGACTCCTGTGGCTTTGGAAGCCAAAGCTTTCCCAATGAAGGGCTTGGCTTCTAAAGCTTGCTGTTCTTTTCCTGGCCTCTAAAGGCACCACCACACGGCCCGCGCTGGGGGGAGTTTATAATTGAGGGGGGTTTATAATTCCGAANTTTCCCAATGAAGGGCTTGGCTTCTAAAGCTTGCTGTTCTTTTCCTGGCCTCTAAAGGCACCACCACACGGCCCGCGCTGGGGGGAGTTTATAATTGAGGGGGGTTTATAATTCCGAAGCATAAGGAATTTTCTTAAGGAAGGCATGGTTTTTGAGGCCCTCTAAATCTGCGGTTTCGGAGTCCTGTGGCTTTGGAAGCCAAAACTTTCCCAATGAAGGGCTTGGCTTCTAAAGCTTGCTGTTCTTTTCCTGGCCTCTAAAGGCACCACCACACGGCCCGCGCTGGGGGGAGTTTATAATTGAGGGGGGTTTATAATTCCGAANTTTCCCAATGAAGGGCTTGGCTTCTAAAGCTTGCTGTTCTTTTCCTGGCCTCTAAAGGCACCACCACACGGCCCGCGCTGGGGGGAGTTTATAATTGAGGGGGGTTTATAATTCCGAAGAGCGGCTTTTGTTAGTACTCCATCAGGATGGATTGATTTTTGGCTCCGGGAATAAGGAATTTTATGAAGGACGGAATGGTTCCTGAGGCCTTCTGTGAAAATCGCAGCCGAAGCTCTGCAGTGCTCGGAGTCTCTAGTTGCAGTTTCTCTCTTTCACTCTCTCTGAAGCGGTCGTAGTAACTGCAGTTTCTCTCTCTCTCCCTCTCTCTTTTTGCACAGCTGTCGTAGTAGCTGCAGTGTCTCTTTCTACACAGCTGGAGCGGTCGTAGTAGCTGCAGTTTCTCTCTCTCTCTGCACAGCTGAAGCGGTCGTAGTAGCTGCAGTTCCTCTTTCTCTGCTACAAAACACACAGCACAGAACAAGACCCCAAATTTTGTTTTTGCCGGCGGAGGGTTTCGTAATTGAGGGGGGTTTATAATTGAGTTCCGGGGGTGGGGTTTTGTAATTGAGGAGGGGTTTATAAAAAGTAGGTCAACATTACTAGTAGTAGTAGTAGTAGTAGTAGTAGTAGTAGTAGTCGTAGTAGCAGCAGCAGTAGTAGTAGTAGTAGCAGTAGTAGCAGTAGTAGCAGTAGTAGTAGTAGTATTATAGTAGTAGTAGTAGTAGTAGTAGTAGTAGTAGTAGGAGTAGGAGTAGCAGTAGCAGTAGTAGTAGTAGTAGTAGTAGTAGTAGTAGTAGTAGTAGTGGTAGTAGTAGTAGTAGTAGTAGCAGTAGTAGCAGCAGTAGTTGTAGTAGTCGTCGTCGTAGTCGTAGTCGTTGTCGTCGTAGTAGTGGTAGTGGTAGTCGTCGTCGTCGCAGTAGTATCCCTATAGAGTTTCTTCGTAGAGGTAATGGCTATTATCATGGGAATACCAATCAGGCTGCCTCTACCAGAAGTGCTAATCGTGGTGACTAACGTGGTGTGAGCTTTTTGTCGGAGTATTTGAGCAGCTGCCAGTAGCTATCAGCCTAAACTGTTAAATTTATAAGCCCCAAATGTAAGGTGTAGACCCCTGATTATTACCCCCTCTCCGCTAAGAACGATCCCATAAAGATTCGAGCTTTTATAGGAAGTGGGTGTATAGATGTTAAGCCTGAACACTAAGCGCTACTGCACGTGCCGATAGACTTCTGACCGCGAGCTGCTTGTTCCAGGATGGCCGGACGGGAGACCCAGGAGTGGTGCCGGCCCTAGTCCAGGGGATCCTGAGTATGATTATCATGACTACTGATACTAGCATGTTGATTTGCATTTATTATTATACTGTTTGCACAGGGAAAGATATCATTCCTCTTTGTTTCGATTCCTCTTATTCTTATGATCATTGCCGTGGTGCAGGGCGAGCTTCGTCTTGCACCCTAATCTACGATAGTGTTCTATAATGTACTATATATATATATATATACACACACACTGTCATACAAATAAGCAGCGGCAGCAGTACACTATCATAGATATATTTAACATGTGCTATACTATACTTGAGTGGATTCTACACCTTAGGTCAAGGAGGCCGCGCCACCTTCGCTCTCGCGCGAAGGGGCCAAGGCTTTCTTGGCACAGGCGCATGGCCGCATGGCCTTCTTTCCGGTGTCCAGGGTGTAGGGTTTAGTGTTCAGAGTTTGGGCTTTCGGGTTCAGGGTTTAGTGTCCGATGATATCAGGTTTTTAGAGTTGATGGTTCAGAGTTTAGGGCAGGGTTCCAGGCTTGCCGTTCAAGGTTTGGCCTTCGGGGCTTAAGGTTCGTGGTTCGGTTTAGGGTTTCGGGCTTCATAAACTTTCTTGAGAGCATTCGAAGAACTTCGGCACGCCGAATGGGATGCAAGGTGAAGAGGCGCTTAGGTCAAGCTCCTCAACATCGAACCGGATCCAAGGCAAGAGCCCTAACAGGAACCCGAGGTTTCTTAATCTACACATGCGTGCCAGGGTGCCTCTCCGGCAGAATTGGCCGGCCCGGCCCTCGTGTAATCACGAGGAAGTTTCCGTGAGCGCTGACAAGCTTGGCATAGCCGCATAGCCTGACAGTTGGAGTTTACATGCAGGAATCTCTGGCAGCATGTTGGTCCGATTGCAAAGGTACATGAAGCAATCGTTCGTCGCCTCGCGTCATTTCTCATCTAGAACTCGCTAGCTCTCGGCGCTTGAAGCATCTTTGAATCCTCGCGGAAGACTTGCGTGTGTTCACTGGTTTGCACCTAGATCCGACTATCTGCATGTGAATGAAAAACCGCTCATCGCGCTTTTGTGCTCCGCTCTATTGCTGACCGATGGAAGTTGGCTTGGTTTTCGTCGTGCCAGCTGGAACTTGAAGTCCAATTTCCGCGGCTCCACCACGACAACGACCACGACGGCAGTGGCCGCAACATCACCAGCACCAAGATTGCCGAGGGCGGTGATGACAGGGAGGCTGGAGAATGGAGACGACGCGGACGATTTAGGCGATGCTTACGATGGCGACGAGGAAAAAGAAGACCAGGGAGAAACACATGTTTCCCGTAAGGCAGCTGCTCCAGTATCCACGCCGTTGTGATGCGAGTCATGCGTTCATTCCGTCGGCTACTAATTCTGTTGTGGGACATCCCGGAACATGCGATTACCGAATGAAGGTCGAGGCCGCAAGGAATCCCGGTCTGTGTGGTTGTCCATGGGGGGCTCCTCGCTGTTGCTTTCAGGTGCCGTGGCTCTGAACTGCCTGCTGTCCCTGATCGCATTCGGCAGCCTGCGGGCCAGCTGCGCCTGGTTGCCAGGGGTGATGTGATGTGTGCTGAATCCCATGGTTGCTCGATTTGTGGAATGTAGACTCCTACGATCTTGCAACCGCAAATGCTCTATCCACCTGCATCAACATTCCGCCGCCGTCGTCCTACTTTGGTGTGTTTGAGCTGCAAAAGCCCAGTCGAAGCCTTGCACACAGAATCTGAACTGCAGTGGCCTGCTCAGTGACGCCAGGGCAAGATCAAGGATCGCATGGATGGCAAGGCTGGCTCTGCCGGGACCACAGCGGGGCTCGGGAGCATCCATCTCGGCATGGGTTTTGAGTGGACTTTGAGGCACGAGGAGAAGTGCTTGCTGTTCTGGGGGCAGGATCCCTTACAGGAGATCCTCATTTCCGAAACCGTTCTACCTGAAAGCGCCAGAGAAACTGCTCACTGCAGGTCGCACCACAGAGGCACCTGCGCTTGCTTCTGTACCAAGCAAAGAGTCCCGTCTTTATGTGCTCTTGTGCTTGTAACAACAAGAGAACTCATCCTGATGACCTCACGAGTTGCTGGTTCAGCAGTTGCGATTCCTGGACTCACGACTGCAGCTTCGCCAGGGCCTGACGCGTTCAGCGAGGACTCAGGACCCCCCCAGGCACTCTAGTCTCCTCAGTCAGCTCGATTTAATCGTAGCTGCGGATCTCGCAGGCAGACCGTTCAGAAATCGCAGTTGGGAGAGAGATGCGTGTGACAAAAGATGCCGAGCGCCACTCTCGGAGAGTCACGCAGAGTGCAGATGCTCTGGGACCACGAAAAGCTTAATATAATCATTATTCAGCTGAACTTTTCGGTGGGGGTGAAAGCATCGGATTGGACGTACTGGCTTGCCTGCATTGGGATTCGCCCCTGGAGTGCACACCGGAGGACATACTTGCAAGCCTGACCTTGCCGCCAGCAGAAGTGTTGACCTTCCAGGGGACAGAAGCAGGGAGTCACTGGAAGTCAGCCATTTTTTGCTAGCTGCTGCAACAGCGCAACATGTTCTCAAACATCGCCACATCCTGGTATATCCCGTGGTATACTAGACGATGCCATGATGCCATATCGACCATGGTATGGGAGGTGCGGCCCTGGCAGGGGCCTCAGGAGCCCGGCTTTTGGACCCTAGTGGTCTCTGAAATACTTAGCCCAAAAGGCTCCTTGCAGAGAGCGCGAAGCCCTGGCCCCAACCCCCGACCGAGCCTGAGAAGAGTGGCAGAAGCCGCAAGTTCCACTGAAGGCCTGCATCCCACTCGCTGCCGGGTGGTCTTTGTCCCAAGCCCAAAGCATTCGCCGGAGGGGATCCGGATTGGGCAAATGTAGTTGGTGTGTAGAACAGTATAGCATATTCAAGCTCTTGTCTATTGGATGTCCTACATAGAACAAGTGTTTCAATCTCCTGCGCATCGGGACTGCGCCCTAAATACCGAACACGGTAAGTTCTACCAAGGCTGGGGGAAGAAGCGCAGCACCTCGAAGAGAGCGAGCGCCCTGCTCCAAGTGCACCTCGGAATCGCATGCGTGAAGCAGCTGAGAGGCAAGGGCAAAAGCCCCAAAGCCCCCCAGTCTCTACTGCAGACCCTCAATATCCATGAATCACAAGCAGACCCGGGATCTTCTTCCATGTCGTACATTTCCATGCTCTGCAGGCTGGTACTGGTCCGAATGCCATGGGCGAGGCGCTCTTGGCAAACGGGGCTGCGGTGGTTTTGCGAACATCTTTCGAGGAGCTCATGGTATACATACACATACATACATGCATACATAGATACATACATACATACATATATACATATATATCTATATACACATATACTTGAAGGTATACACAGATAAATCTATGTACATATGATCGTACATATTGACGGAAGGCACGGATAGACGGTAGGTCGGTACGTGGATGGATGGATGGATGGAAGGATAGAACGATGGATGGATGAATGGACGCATCCACAGATCGATCGATGGATAGATAGGTAGGCAGGTAAGTCGGTAGAAACCCAAAGGCCCCAACAGCTAGACCTAAAACCAAAAAACCCTTGAATCCCTAAACCTGGAACCCTTAAGTCAAAACCCTGCCGCGGCAGGCCTTCGAAGGCCTCGCTTCCTGGACTGCGAAGGAGGGAGCTGGGCCGGGACCCAAGAGTGTCTTCTAGTACCGTAATATACGATAAACATATCATGATACACAAGCGAAAACCATGCTATGCTACGTTATTTTACTTACGTCAGGTCACGTCATGTCACGTCATGTCATGCGATGCTTCGTCATTTAGTGTTGTATTCTGTTGCGTTGTTACGGAATGGTATTGTATAGTAAGGTATGGTGCAGTAAGTTTTCGCATCATGGTGTCCTAAAGCTTGATGTCTGATAGCATATGCCGCAGCATGTCGTCCAGGCATGTAATGGTATATCGCAGTATGCTAAGCTCATGTCTAGATATACAACTGCACATAGCACAAGACTACATATATACATACATGCATGCATGCATGCATACATACATACACACATACACACATGCATACATACACATCGAATTTTCGATCCCCTCTGCGCCCAGGATCCTTCCTGGGCCAGCTTTCGGAAACGACTTCAGGAGGATCCGCCAGGTGTGGTGGGGTTCGGGGCAAGCGCCCCGTTGCGACAGGTTGTTGTTCTTATCAGATTCAGTGAGAATCACAATGATGCCAGTAGTCGTAGTCATCGTCAATAAAATCGTGAATTTGTTCATGCATGCATAACGACTGACAGATGGATCAATAGATAACAGGGTATGCAGAATTAACGGTAGGTAGACGGGTGGGAAGGCAGATAGACACAGTTCATCGACAGTTCCTTTTTGAGGTCGACAGTTGCCGGAATCCCGGCCCCCTGGTGCGGCAACTGCGCAGCTGGCGCAGCAGCCAAGGAGCTCAGAAGCCGGAAGTCTTTCCGGGTTAGGGTTAGTCTAAGGTTTGCGAGTCGGGTTACTTCAAGGGTTGGTGCTTAGGGTTTTGACTAGGGCTATTGATGGGGTCGACGGGCAAGTTCCGTTTCGTGGGTCTGCGGCTTCGGTTTGAGGTTCGAAGAGGGTTCAGGGCTTACGGTGCGGTTTCGGATTAGGCTTTGAGGTTATTTGGTTTCGGGCCGTGCTTCTGTGACGTGATCCCCGAGGCTCCTCCAAAGCTGGACGGGCGAGACGGAGGTGGAGCCGGATCCTGAGCCTCTTTCATCTGCCGGGGGCTTCTTAGTTTAGGAGATACTTGGGGGGGGGGTGGAAGAGATCTCGCTTGGATCTGTCCCCTATTCATCCTACTGATTGCTTTGGTTGCATTCTAGTTTCAGAGATTCTCCTTTCGCTGCCGCGACCGGTCGATGCAAAGAGGAAGCCAGTACGGCGGAATGCTACTAAACTCGTAGAACTGGTGCCGTTGCCGCTGTCGTCTACAGAGTCTGCAGCTTCTTGTTTATCAGCTTCGTCGTGTCAGATTCTGACTTTAGGCGGGGACATCTTCTTTTTGCACGTCGCCTCGTGCGAGACCTGGCATCGCCGCTGAGCCAAGGCCAGATGTTTGGGAGAGTTATGATGCGAGTCTGTGAGCTGTGCAATGAGAGTTGAAGCGAAGTTGGTTCAGTGTTGCTGCTGGCTTGTCGAGAACTCTTGGGTTGAAGTAAGGCGAAACTAGCTCCCCAGAATCAAGCCTTGGAGGCGACGCAAGGCCTACATACGTCCACCCGGCAGGCTTGGTGGATGCTATGGCATACGCAGCACTCCTAAGACCCCCAGCAGCTGCATCACAACCTGCAACGCCAACTTGCAACTCACAGCCCCCGAAGCACCACAATCCCAAATTCCCAAAATCCCTGAAACGAACCCCCTTAACAAAACAACACTCTTGAACCGCCGAAGCAGCCCTAAATCGCAAAACCCTAAAACCCTAAAACCCTAAATCCCTCAGCCCAGCAACCCTAAATTCTAACCCCCTATAAGGCTTCAATCCCTAAGAGCATTGGGGCCAGGATGAGAGCAGCGTCGGACCGGATGGCTCCTTGACGACAGGAAAGGATTGTTGAATTATGATAGTTTGACGACAACAAAGGATTGTTAATTGTGGTAGTCTTTCCTTTGTCTTTATGTCCTTACGTTTTTCTGCTGTTGTTGGGCATAGGTTTAGCATTTGTTTTCACGATAGTAGAAGTTTTTTTGAGTTTTTTTGGGCGTTTGGGGTCTATGGTTTATTGAGCGTTTTAAGGGTTTGTAGGACTTTCGTCGTAATTAGGGTTTGCGTTTTTGCGTGGCTTTTAGGGTAGGGGTTGGTTTGTTCTACTTTCCGGGATCTGTTGCGGGGTCTTGATCGCAGTGGACGAACAGGCTCGGTACAAGGGGCGCCAGTCTGTCCAAATTTGCGCTTTGCAGGGACATTTCTCAGAAGCTTGGGTAATGATACATGGGTATACTCGAGCGATCTGACAGAGCTTCTGGGAATTCCCAAATCAGGCAGCACGTCAAACTTAAATCTACACTCCCCTAAACCCAGAGCCTAATATGCTTCTCAGAGCTGTGCTCCGGGGAGAACGGCCGAGGTTTCATGAGTGATTTCGCCTTGGAGGGCTTCTGCCTCTATGGGCGGGAGCCTTGAGGGTACAAAGGGGGCCGAAGCTTCTTAGTTGGTCCCGAGCTGTGACGCCAGCAGAATCGGGAGAGACCTTGGCTGTGAATGTTTCGGCTTTGGAATGTGGGATGTTTTGGTTTTTTGAGCTATGTAGCGAGAAGCCAGAGTCGCTAGAGCCTCTTTCATGCAGCCGTCCCTGCCTGCGCTTCCACCAGGCTCGTCGGTGCTCTCTTCGCCATTGCCTCAGTCCGACGCAAGGGTTTTCTGCCAACCTGACCCAGGTTGAGGCTGGGTTTAGCCCGGTTTCAGGCCGTCCCAACCTGCAGCTTTGAGGGCGTCGCGCTTTCACGAGGCTAAAAAACAGGGTGCCCATTTGAGGCTAGCTGCAGAGGCTAAAAAATAGTACCCTAAATCGTAGGATCCTTATTGTAAGGACCCCCAAAATTTGGGAAACTCCCCAATTGTGCCCATTTGGGGGTCCTTGGAGGTCCGGGCCGTGGAGCTTCTGGCTGCACCCACTCAGGTCGGGACGGGCACAAAAGGGGGGAGTTTCCGAAAATAAGGGGTCCTGAACAAATCCTACTAGTTAGGGTACTATATGGGTTTAGGGTTTAGGGTAGGACCTGAAAAAATCCTACTAGTTAGGGTACTATATGGGTTTAGGGTTTAGGGTAGGACCTGAAAAAATCCTCCTAGTTAGGGTACTATATGAGGGTCCTCGGGCACGAAGGGGAGTTTTAGAGCGACCGGGGTGCCGGGGTGTCAGGGAAGATTTGTTTGAGTCCATGATACCCAGGAGTGACGTAGGGTCCCTGCAGGTTCGGAGCCCAACAATGACAGGACAAAACCACTTTCATGTTCAAGCCGGGCTCCCGAAAGCATTGGTCGTTTCAGCACCGAGCCGATGTACGTCCTGGCCAGGAGAGTGCCGCTTTGGCATTGACCGGGGTGAGACTCGCGGACCTCTCGCGATTCTGGGAAGCCCCTGTGCTCTTTCACTGAGTCGGAAGCCGTCGATATGGTTGCTGAAGGAAACGCGCATAAGGAGTGTTCTTCCAGGTGGGGTGCCCTAGCTGATAGCTTGCCTTATATGCCAGGCCCTGGGGCTCTTCGGTCCAGTTTCGGAGCTGTCCTTGCTGGAGAACTCGTGCTGGCCCGCGGCGACAGTGGTGTGGAGACGTCCTGATATTCGGGGTCAGAGTGAAAATCGTCGCTTCCGGAGATGGAGCAGGACAGCATAGGGGTCCATTCCGTCTTAAAGTGGTGCAAGAGTCCAGTGACAAGGTGTTGATCTCATGCACCTGAAACCGTGCAGAAGATAGCCGGAGGTAAGATTGATGGTATACAAGTTCCAATCCTGGAGGGGCAAGAAAGGTGCGCAGAACACCGAACAAGCACCAACCGCGCACAGCCTCCTGGATTCATGAAACAGGTGACTCTGTGTGACTGTTGGAAGCTCCTTTACTCCTAAGCTCCTGCCGAAACTCCCGCCAGGTGTTGTATTGTACCGAGGGCCTCACCAAAACATGCTCCGATTTGCATACAGCCTGTTGGGCCAGGCCCTTTAGCTGGCTGGAGCTGCGTTTGCTGGTGCGCCGACAGGGATGCGTCAGGGGATTTGGGAAGCATTGTAGGATCATGATACGTACTAGTGTCTTTTTTAGAGTTTTGTTGTTGCTAGTCTGTAGTAGTAGTAGTAGTAGTAGTAGTAGTAGTATTTTCATAATGTTGCAATAGGCTACAATATTTTTTTGGTGGACGTCGTGCTTTAGCTCGCCGAGCCGATATGCCGAAGAGCCCTCACCTGAATCCCTGCTACCTACCTACGAATTGACAAAACAGACGTCCAGCAATTCAATATAATACAATACAACATAAAATAATCAAAGGTAAGATGATAATGTAAGATAAGGTGGTATTCATATATGCATATTTATATTATACTATATTGTATTACAGTATATTGTATTGTATTATATTCGTTATTATGTTATATTATATCATGGCATAATATAAGTATGTTATGTTATATTATGTCATTGTACGCATACCTATATATATATATATACACACATACATACATACATACATACATACATACATACACACACACACACATATATATATATATACACATGTGTATACATATATATATATATATACATGTTTGTAGCATAAATGTATGTAAAATAATGTAGTTTAATGTAATGTTTCATGTAATGAAATGTATGTATATGTGTGTAACAAGGATGACGGAACGTGCCAGGAAGAAGGGCTGGTGAAGGCGCTGTCAACGCCGGAGGCCGGTCCGAGACATGGGCCAAGATGTGCCGGCGAGCCAGTAGAGGGTTGGTTTAGGGTTTAGGGTTTAGGGTTTGGGGTATATATACTCCTGTTATGGAATTAAAGCCCCAAAACCATAGCTGAAGCAGGTTGTGGTTGTGCCCACCTGAACCGCTTTGAAACAAGCGATGTAATACAGCCGAGTGCTCCAAAGATTTGAGCAGATGGAACCTCACTGGCGCCGGCCATTGGAGGGGCCACCGAGGCCGCGACGGAAGGGTTGAGCCTGCGTCGCCTGCTGCCCCGCCTGCCGCTGTACTCAGGGTAAATACGAATCTCCTGCGATCCATATGCAGTGTACGGGGTGATCATGTTCTTTTCGAGGCCTCAGGTACTGTAGTGTTTGAAGCCCTGAACACAGTCACATAGTCTGTGGACGCGAAGTTTTACTTTTCGGAGTGTTTCCGTGGTTCCCGGCAGGATGGAGTCTGAGGTCGATCTCCACCTTGCGATGGTGTGCTACCAATTTGATGAGGGAATGTGGCGACTGCAGAGCGGCTTAGGGCTTAGTTGATCATGGCTTCAAGGGCAGTGGCCCATCACGGTGCAAAGGCCATGGCCCTGCCGGAACACCCTGCAGTGGTGTTCTTGGACACAGTCAAGGCACGGATGACAGTTCTTCTGTTCCAAGGGCTTGTGAGGATGTTCACCGCCTGTGCTTTGCCCCAAAAAGTCCACGAGGGTTGGAAGTTCTTATCCAGGCCGAGGCGCGGCACCACTTGCAACAGGCGCCTGTCTTACCGCCTGGACCATTTTGCTTACCATGGCATGGCCACACCTGCAAGATCCGTCGACGAGTTCTCTGCCCTTGCGAGGTGTTGGGCCAGAAACTGCACGTCGTGGGCCTGGGAGATCATGCCACTGCCACGCTGGACGTCGGGACCGCCCAGCCTTACTCTGTGCTCGTCGGGTTGTGATGGATTGCCTCGGGCCTCGATAGGAAGCCGTTAGAGTTCTTTCTAGGGTCAGGACATGATTTCAGGAGCGACCACTGCTGAAATTCATCTGCAGAACGAAGCCGTACTTGCAGCACATCTGACAGCGATGCTTTCTCAGATAATTACTCATGGCAGTGGACAATAGCTGTGTCGTTTTCTGGTTCACTGTTGAGAGAAGAGATGCAATATGATACAGTGCTAGCCAGCAGCTCTAGCACTCAGTATACCGAATTCAGTGTACTCAGTACACATCTATCTTTTATCAGATACTCATGACAAGAAAGCAGACGAAGACAGAATCCCCCAATCCGAAGCCCTAAAGGCTCTAGAACTCTAAACCCGAAAACCTTGAAAGTGGTAGCAACGGTACTTCAAAGGCCGAGCTCGGCAGCACTAAAGAGGAATAGAACGCAGAGGTGGTTTGGCTCGGTTGTACCGAGCTACTCATCTCTTGGCTTGTCCGCCACTTCCTGCAGCAGTGACTGAAGAGGACGATTGCCAGAGCTCTGTTGGCTCGCGCCGCAGCTGATCGCTCTCTTGACCACTGACCGCAGCAACTACGGATGTGTTACTAACGCTTCTCCACAGGCTGCAGGCTTAACTTTTTCTTCCGCCAGCCGTTCGTACTCCCACCGGCCCTGCCAGCGTGTTTCGCCAACTGGGCTTCACTGTGTACCCTCCTCGTCTGGACTTCGGGACATATCTGAGATTCACTCTGAGCCAGCATCTCGATGCTGGTCCGTTTCTCAGCGCCCTTCACCACCAGAACTTCAGGCTCCAGCTTGTCGTAGACGTTCCTGCTCTCCGTCGCCACGCAGCCCTTTGTCAACTGGAAGATGGTGTTCGGCACATGAAGATTCGGGCTGCCATGCATCATCTCACTCCACTGGAATCGTATGGAGCACAGGGTGTCCTCAACTGGGTTCAGAGGCCCCCGGTGATCGGCAACACCTCCATCCGACCGGTTGCCGTTCGCCGCATCCATCCAGGCCACGAGCACGATCTTCGTTGCCTGGTCAAAGCTGTGGATCTTCGTCCGGAAGCCGTGCTTCGCCTTCCTTCCCGTGGACCAGGAGGATTTCACCCGAAACATCGTGTCAACGGTGAACGGGGTTACCTCGGTCAGTAAAACCCCATTCCGCTGCCAGATACCATGCGACCTGTTGTGCATGCCAATTGAGTCCGCCTGACGAAGCACCGAACTGGGATTTTTTCTCTCATGCATGTGTTCATCCTATTTTTTCTCCTGCTCGCATTCACTCCTATCTCGCTCAGATTGTCCAAATACCAAGGCTGGGAGAGATCGCAGCGGGATGATGTTTCTTTCACTGACACTCCCGCCACACTGGGTGAATTTTCCTTCTTCCCAGTCGCCTTTTCTTATCTGGCAAATGGGAAGATGTGACCACTGACTAATCCTGTGAGTTCCCCGTCTTTACGGTGGACCCAGCAGCAAAAGTCTGACCATAAGCATTCGAATCCGATCTGATGCATGAAAGCATTCACTGATCCATACCACTCCAATGGAGCATCTACCAATCTCTAAAATGCTTTCTTCACTCAGGTAATACATCAGGGTTCCAATCCCAGAGCGTGACAGATCTCTGGACGAAAGACACAGTACAGCTGATCAGGGTATGTTTTGCTCTCCAAAAAATTCCTTGTTGCGCCGCCTTTACGAACGCGCCACTTTTTCATTCCATGCTGCCATTTGCTCGTACGCGCTGTCCTTGTGTGCTTTTGGCTTCCCTGGACCCATCCTCCTTCAGCTTCCGAGTCAGGATCCGGCGCGATCGGGTCGCTGGCCGTGGCCCCATTGAAAGGGCTCGGATGCCGTCATCCTCTTTTCAAACGACTCAACGGCTCGCCGGTGCATTGGCATGCTACCGACGAATCGAGATCCTAAGGTTTTTCACGTGCTGTCGGTGCGACCCTTGCTGTCGGGAAGAGGTATGGCAATCTCGATGACAACATTTTTGGAATGAATACGGTGCTTCGGGCCAGTCCTAACAATCCAGATGCGATATGTTCCTGAGTCGCCGGCTCCTCGGTGGGGTCCTCCGCAATGGCAATAGGTTCGGACTCTGCTTAACCATCTTCTCCCTAAGCGACCTTGGGCATCTTTCAAGGTCCTCGGTCCTCCAGGCTTCATTGGGCTTCACCCTGTGCTGCGATAGGAGATCCCCTCCTCACTGAGTCTGACGGCTTGCAGCTCATCTCGCCAGTACGCGCGCGCGCGACCCCGTCGCTTTTCATCATCATCATCATCATCAGCCATCATCGCCCATGTGGTTCTGAACCTTCGGCGAGTCGCTCCCTCCGGAAACTTCGGAGTTCTTGGCCCACCCCCTGAGGGTGGAAGTTCCCACTCACGGCGTTCACCACCAAGTTTTTCTCGTTGTGTTCCAGGTTCGAGTCCATCAGAAGGCCAACCTTGGATGAAGGGAAGGCCGGCAGGAGTTCTCCTGCCCGGTTCGCGGCAGCATCCGAAGCCGCCGAGGTACTGAACGTGGACCAGCTCCACAATCACCTGCTTTGCCAGTAGTCGATTCGTGGATCCATACCACGAATCGTTGCCCCGCCCTGAGGTGCTTCTGAGGCTCGGGAGCCCTAGCTTGGCTCATCGGTGGTGGCCTCCAAAGCGGGGCCATCTCCTTCTAGTTGGTGCCCGAATCTCTCCACCCCGCCGCAAGGCTTGGGAGGCATGCCTGTAGGCCTCATTCTTCCTGGTGATATACTCATTGCGCTCTGTGCCTTTGGAGTAGGTCGCCAGCATGTCCGCTTCTTCGTTATCCCTGGATTTCCCCAAGACCCTCCTCAGATGGGCCATCAGCACTGTCACGCCGCCACGGCAGGCGACGCAGCCAGCTGACCCGCCACACATATTTTGCAGGACCAGAAAGACCTTGGGTTAACTTCGGACCTGCGGTGTACCTTCTCCCAAATCACGGACTGCGCCCAAGGCAGTGCTGTCTCTTCTTCCAATTCCAAAGTGGGGACGCCATCCTTCGTGCAGGCAGGTGTCGAGGTCGTGATCTCTGTTGCTCCATTCATTTGTTCTCAGTCCGCTTTGGCCTGGAGCCTTCTGGATCGTTGTTCGAGCCCTGCTGGGGGCAAGGCTCCGCCATGAAAGTTGTAGCAACGGTATCGTGCTCGGCGCTAAAGAGGAATAGACTCGGAACGCAGAGGGGGCTTATTGCTCGGCTCTACGGAGATACTCTTCCACCCGTGGGCCTCTGTCGTCGGCACGTAGTTCAGTGACTGCAGGGCCGGAAGTCGGTTCTTGTAAACCCCAAACCTACACCCTGAAAGCCCAGCACTTTGAAATCTGGTGTGTCACTTAGGCGGGCCTCATGGTGAAAAGAGCCGTGACCGAAGCTGCACCGACCACGAGGCGCCCACGCCTCAGAGCCACCGCGGCTTCATGCTACGGTTACTTAGGGTCTTGGGTTTAGGGTTTGGGGTTTAGGATTGCGGTAGCTTCTTCCGCAAAAAAATTTAGGATTGACGTGTTTTGCTGTACTTAGGCTTTCTCGTCGCTCTGCATCCGCGTGGAGAACACACATACCTAGACATTCAGCATGGCAAAGGCTAGCTGCAAACTGAAGGGCTCTTTGAGACCTGGTTGCATGCACATACTGAGTTCCCGCCAGCCGTTTCGCATCAGCAGTTGCTGAATGTCAATTGCCATGCTCAGGATTACATTACGTAAAGGCACACCTTGTGTCAGCATCTCGCAGCATAATTCATTCCACCTAAAGCAGTTGCGACAGCCTTGCTTGCATCTGAATCAGAAACATCTCTAGTGATCTCAGGGATGTACTGTGGCCAGGGTGGAGATCACGATGAGTGGCCTCTCCTGCCCGGAGAGCCAGGCGCCATCAGTTCTTTTTTTATTCAGCAGCTTGATACGATGAAGCCCTCAACCCCGAATCCTAAACCCCAAAGCCGCTCAGTTCGAAGGTTTAGGCTTTACGAGGGCATTGCCATCACCATTACCATATTATGTTTCAACAGGTTACAGACTGACAGAACACATGGCACCATCACTCAATCACCCACAAGTGCATGCCTTCAGCACTTCTGAGACTCCGCAGTGGAAGTTGCAGAAGCTGGGGTCGATGGGACTCCTAATAGAATAGAGCACGGC
The DNA here is from genome assembly GCA_003297005.1 of Symbiodinium sp. clade A Y106. Classification (NCBI taxonomy): domain Eukaryota; class Dinophyceae; order Suessiales; family Symbiodiniaceae; genus Symbiodinium; species Symbiodinium sp. clade A. The sequence continues at coordinate 84,905 of BGNK01002467.1, forward strand.
GACGTATGGTCTTTTCCCACCTCGGTCGGAATATGGCCATCCCCTTAGCTTTAGGCGGGAGGAGCTGGCCGAAGCCCAAATTCCGAAGCTCGGATGTGCAGGCTGGAAGACACCACTGCCGGTTGAAGTGCCAGGCTCCCGGGTTGGAGGAGTCCGGAGGAGGGGATACTAAAGGGTATCGAAAACGCCTCAGGTACTGTGGAGATCAGGAGCTCACCACGAGGTTACTATAAGGGTACTACAAATGAGCTCTGATGTTGCTGCAAAAAGGTCGCTGTAAATGAGCCCGAACCAGCCTATGGCCTATGCCTTTGCCTGGGTGCCTGGCTCAGCAGAACTTTCATGGCAAAGTGGAGATGAGTAAGTCTCAAGTTATGCAAAACAGAGGGCTTAGCCCAGTACTCGCTTCCTAGCTGGCCAATGGCGCTGGCGACATTAGCCTTCTTATTGCTGCTGGGTGGAGCGCACCCGGCCCCCGTGACAGTGAAGTTACAGACGGTTCGACAGCAAGTACAGCACCTTCATCCAGGACTGGATGCCCGTCAAGCTATGTGTAGTTCCGTGTGTATTCGCAGCGAGAAAGCGCTATGGGAAAGTACTCTGGATCCTTTAGACGGGAAGCCCAAGCCCGAAAACCTTAAATCCCAGACGCTACACCCACGAGGACGATGGCGGAGCTTCGGCAAAGAGGCCGGCGTGATGAGACGTAGATAGCCCAATCGCTGTCCTGTGCAAGTTTCGGCCTAGGATTGCGTGGTCCACCTACATACATATCTATGTGTCGGCTCTCTGTCTGTCTATCTGAAAATCTAGCTTTCTATCCGCCTGTCTTCCTGTGTGTCTACCTGTCTACACATCTATCTCTCCATGCATCTATTTATTTATCTGTCTATGCATCTGCCTATCTGTCCACATGTCTATATATCGATGTATGCATCTACCTAAAATCTATCTACTTACCTACATATTCCTGCCTTCCTACCCACCGACCGACCGACACCAACCGCCCTGCCCTCCCTTCTCAATGAATCAATTAGCCAATCAATCAGTCAGTCAATCAGTCAATCAGTCAGTCAGTCAATCGGTCAATCAGAAAAATCAGTCAATCAGCCAACCAGTCAGCCAATCAGCCAACCAGCCACTCAGCCAAGCGACCAGCCGACCAACCAGCCAACCAGCCAACCAGCCACCCAGCCACCCAGCCACCCAGCTGGCCAACCAAGCAAGCAATCAATCAACGAATCAACGCGTCATTTAGTCTATCTCCCTAATTCTCTCTGCCAGCCAGTCGAACTACCCGTCATCTGTCTGTGCATGTTGACCATGTAACAAGTCCGCAAACGCAAACATATATGTATATCTGCATATATTTATATATCTGCATATGACGTATGTATGTTTGGTTATAGTTGGTACGCGCACACATACATATACACGCATATACACCCATATGATAGGGGTGTGTGTGTGTGTGTATATACGAACATGTTTGCATATCTATCTATCATCTATGGTTCTATCAATCAATCTATCTATCTATCGGTCTGTCTATTTATCTATCTATCTATCTATCTATCTGTCTGTATAATTATATACACATGTATTACGGAGGTAGGTAGGTCGGTAAGTCGGTTGATCGCTTGCTCGGTAGACATAGATCGATAAATACATGTATATACCTGCACATAGCATAAACAAAAATTAAAAACATATATATATATATATGTGTATACATATATATACATATATATATATACATATGTACATATACATATATATATATGTATGTTTATACAAAGAGAGACGGGGTATAACTAAAAGTCCCGAGGCCTCGGGCTTCGAGGTGTCAGAGCTGGGCTTCAGCCCAGACCCGCTGTTCCGAAACGCCTCCCTGCGAGGACCCGCGGGCTTTTGTTTTGGTCTTTCTCCTGCGCCGTCTGAAGAGTACGCCAGAACCGAATCCCCTAAATCCCCGAAGCCTCTTTTCTCCACTCGATTCTTATTTCGTTTAGTGCCAGCTTCCCTTCCATGGAGGGCCAACTCTGGGTCTGCAGCTTATGGCTTCTCCAGCTGACGCCACGCTGGAGCTGAGGAATGCCGCAAGTCAGAATTGCTTTGAGGTTTTTGGGGTTGAGCTTTGCGGTTTTGGGGGGTTTAGGGAGGGTTCTAGAAGTGTTAGTTCAACAGGGGTTAGTGTCAGGGTGGAGGGGTTTAGAGGTGCCTGCTGGGACCTGGGATCAGTTGAGCCTGGAAGTTTGAAACCCTCCGCGAGGTGAACAGTTTGCTTTATACAGCGGACCTGGACATAGGGGTTGCTGGACGATCTGCTCGGGTCGTGGTGGACACGGGTGACACGACTGATTCAGATTCTGCTTATGTTTCTAAAAGTCTGCGGTAGTGCCGCGGCAAACATTGCCGGGTGAGGTTCTGCTGACTTTTGGCTGAAGCCAAACCTGCTGGTGGAGGAAGTGCATGGTCAGAAGCTTGCCCCTCTGATTTTTCTTGGAGTGCTTTGGGCATGTACTTTCATGTAGCTCAACCCTTCCCAACCAACAGCTCTCGTATTATGATGCTGTCAGCATGACTCTGTGCAGCTTTGCTAAACGAGTCCGTGCAAGGTCAGTGCCTCGCCGCGGCGACAGGACGTTGGTGGACAGCTACTCGTACCAGAGTATTTGATCCGGTACGGACTCGGTGAGGTCATAGCAATCCCCATCGTCGAAGAGCGTGTTTGTGCTGGGTCCCTGTGCCTGAAGCAGCTGGAGCTCATGCTTGCGGTAAAGATTCAGGGCGTCCAGGAGCAGGGCGCCTTTGACGGATTCTGGGTTCTTCATATGGGACCTGTTTGGTTGTTTGTGGTAGGGTTGGATAAGGCAAGGGTTCCGTGAGGTGTTAAGACTCTCAGGTTTTGTTGTTATGATTGAGATGTGATTTGCTTCTATGTCCCTATCCTGGTAACTTGCATGAAGCTCCTGAACAACAGCTGAGGATTGGCAGGGCTGGCTTTCCCACTGCTGCAGCAAGCGCCGACGAATCAGACTCTCCTGCAAGCTTTGCAGCTCCAAAGCGGCTGCAAGCACTTTGGCTTTTCCCTGGCGCTGCGGGGCGAAGGCGGCGAGAGCCTTCTCAGCCTGGGTGAAGTGAAAGATCTCGTGAAAGCGATGGAAAAAGCGGAGGGCGGCAGCAGCGTTCCCGTCAAGGTCGTGAATAGAGACCAGGACGCGGCGCCTGGCTACTGGATGGTGGAGGTCGGGACTCCCCAAAAGCTTCGCATTGGGATGGGAAGGTCGCCTTCTGCAAGATGCTACATAGGGATCCGGACCGGGTGTTGTTGAAGGCCCGGGGTCACTTTTACAGCTGTGAGGTGAAAATGTCGGTCTTCAACGGCAAGAATCAGAATCAGCTGCTTCTAGCGAAAGGAAAGGGCCTCCTGGATTCCGGCAGCTCTTTCCTGGCCGTGCCTGAGGAGCAGAGTCTGGGTGGTTCTAGGTTACCTGTATGTCTGTTGTCACGAACAGCCCGACCATCCACTCAGCCCATTTCGAGCGCAGCGAAGTCGTCCTTCAGACTGTCATTCGCTCGAAGCTCAAGGATGCACAACCCTCTACAACTTTACACATCCTAGCTCTACCCTAAACCCTGAAGCCCGAAGCTCGAAGCGAGAGGCTTTGGTGGGCTACATCGTCATGGCGCTTACCCACGGCCATGGAGGGCTTCCCAGCCTCGCAGTGGATGAGTCACAGAGGCTGCTGTGCAGGTGGGAGACTCCCAAGATGTAGAATCCTTGAACAGAGAGCCCGGGCGACCGAAGTCCTGAACCTTACGACATCGGAACAACTTCACCCTACCTGCTTGGTCCCGGGTTGAGCCTCTTTTCGGGCCAAAGGTAAGTTCTAGGACGCTTGGACTTAAGGTCGCTGCCTTTGACTCGCTACTTCGGTGTATGGTTGCTGGCTCTACATCGTCCCCCGGAGTATATAGCTTGCCCTTTACTTCCAGTCAACGTGTGTCACGCTGAGAACACTAAATGACCAGCACATGCAGCCTCAGTGACCTCGAACCCTTGACCAAAGGATTTGCCCCAAACTTCGGCAGGTGCGACGCCGGACTGAACGACCTCGTTTTCGAGGTTTTCGGCGAAGATGGGAGAACCTTGAAGGTGACGCTCACCCAGGACCTGCATGCACAAAGGCCATGGCTTGATTTTCCTCTGTTCTGCACTCTGAGCATCATCCGCCCACCAGATATCCTGCATTCGTTTTGCACATTTGTGCATCTCCATCTTTCTATAGTTCAGTCCCTCAAGCCGTGCTGGCTACTGGAATCGTTTTCTTGCTCCTGAGCTCCGATGCTTTGTGGAAGGTATACGCTTGCTGCCCGATCATCCCGATGGATTCAACGTAGGCTCTGCGTGTGAGACAGGACGACTTGCTGGAGCCTCCGACGTCGCTCTTTTCTTCTTACTGTGCGCTTCGCCTCCTGGTGATTCCGGCCAGCGCAAACATCCCTTATTTGAGACCTGGGCATGAGGAAGCTGCTATAGGTTTAGGGTTGGAGTTTAGGGGTTATGGGTGTGGCTTGGGTGAGGCCCTGGCGTGTTCAGCAAAGCGTAATCCCTGACGAGGGTTTGGGGTGTCCAGGGATCTTGGTACTGCAATCTCCAAAGTCGTTGATGCTCTTCTCAGAGGATCGAGGATAGTAGGGGCGATGCCAGGCATGGCTGAGACATCAGGGCTTGAGGTTTGCACTCAAGATCTGCCCCTCTCGCAGTCTGAAGATGGCACGAAAAGCTGAATCTCAGGATCATCGGCGACCCCTTTCTTCGCAAGGTCTCCGTGGTCTTCGACGTTGATGCCACCAGGGTGCACGTGCTGCCTGTCGGAGGTAAGAAGGGAGCTGCATTGGTGGCAGAGGTGGGCAGAGAAGTGTTCCTAAACTTCAGAGCCCAAGACCCTAACTCCAAATATCCTGGATCCTAAACCCTTGAAGCCAGTGTAAGAATATAGCATAATATCTAGTCGCATATAGTGCAAGTACACATGATGCAGTCTCATACAATCGAATATAGACTCATGAGCAGGGCCTGGCCGCTGGCCCTCCGCGTGAGCTGGCCCTGCTCGGCCTCGCCTCCCTGCTGAGTGCGGCCCTGGCTGCGACCTGCGCCTGGAGGCGCTCGTGGCAGGGCCCGGGAGGAGCCGGGCACTACCAGTACCTGGCCATGTAGGGATTTCTCTGGAAGGTGCCTGGAAGCTCCAGGACCCCGTAGTTGAAACATGGTCTGGATATTGGAGTCTCTGGGTGGATGGAAGAAGTGGAAGGTCGGACGCTCCAGGAGGAACGTGTGTGGTTTGGAGCCGGGACAATGCGAGATGGGTCCTGCGCGAAGAACACCTTCTGCGTTAGGGCCGCTCATTGCCTCGGACTTTTGATGCCTGACCTCTTGACCTGACATCACGTCGGTGACAGAAAAGCACTGGAGTCTGGTTGAGTCAGGGCTGTGGTTCCTCTCGGGATGCAGGCTTTCACGCAGGCCCCGAAATGGACCTTCCTCTTGTTTTCTCAGCCGCATCAAACCCCCGAAGTCTGAAGCTCCAGGCCCCCATGCTTACATAGAGGGCTTGGAGGCATACTCTAGCTATTCGTCCCCCTCATAGTCCGTGTATCTATGCGTGCGCGTATAGATAGATAGATGGCTAGATAGATAATATGGTATGTATATATATATATATGTATGTATGTGACATGTATTGGGGCCCTCCCCCGATATTGCAGGTTCTTGGCGAGTGCCGAGCTGCCAACGATGCCTTGGCAGAGTGGATCAGCAAGTACGTCTTCGGGGCGGCGAAACGCAGGAACCCAAGAAAAAGGTGTTGCAACAGTATAGGGTTACCAGGTCGAGACCCTGAACCCTGCAAGGCGTAACTCCTCTGGAGGAGCTTTTGAGGGCCTGGGCGGGCACTTGGGGTTTCAGAGCCTCAGTGAAAGTGTGCCCTAAAGCTGCTCCTAGCTTCTGGTGGTTGCACGAATCGATCAAACTCTGGTAGCCCCAAAACCCCAAGCCCTAAACCAATCCCGAAACCACAACCCCTCAGAGCTTTGATACCGATCTGGCTGAGAGTTTTGTGGTTTAGTTAGGTCTTAGGCTCTCTAAGGGTGCAGGGTCTACGACTTCAGGACCTCTCGTAACCCAACAGAAGGCTTCAGGGTTCCCCCGGTATAGAATCCCGTAGGCGATGCGTCACAGGCCTCGAGTAGTGCTTCAGGCCCAGACTCGCTTGGAGACAATGCCTGGGACGCAGAAGCCGCGGACAAGGCAACGTCTTCGAGTTTTCGGGTTTTGGGGTCTCTGGATTTTGGGGTTTGGGTTTGTTTGGGGGTTTGGGGTTTAGGGTTAAGTCGCGGGACCCGGCATGGACACAGAGGGGAGAGCAAGTGCGGTAGCAACAACTCAAGCTGGACGAGAAAGCACGTACGGCATTAGATAATGTTTGTCCTCGCAGATGTACATGAACGCAAGCATGCAAGGAGAGACCAGACTAGCACCGGAGACACTGTAGGACAGGGAAGCCTGGGAGTGGCCGGCAAAAGGAAGCGCATAATAATTTGGCAGACACAGCAGAGTCTGTCGCCTGCTAAGAGGCTTAGGCTTAGGTACCAGGAGTGCAAAGACTCTTTTAGTCCAGGAATTCGTGCTCAGTCTTTGTAGGGTTTTCTACTGTTTCCCAAGCCCTGGCAGGAACCTATCGCGGCGCTGATCCACGCTTTGAGAACACTTTCGTGGGGCAGCCTAGAGCATGTCTGTCTCTATTCTTCGTTCGTCTCTCTCTCTCTCTCTCTCTCTCTCGTTCTCTCTCTTTCTCTCTCTTTCTCTCTCTTTCTCTCTCTTTCTCTGTCTGTCCGTCCGTCCGTCCGTCCGTCGGTCTGTCTGTCTGTCTGTCTGTCTCTCTCTCTAGCTTCTTTTTTTTCTCCCTCTCCCTCTCCCTCTCCCTCTCCCTCTCCCTCTCCCTCTCACTCTCACTCTCACTCTCACTCTCACTCTCACTCTCACTCTCACTCTCACTCTCTCTCTCTCTCTCTCCGTTTCTCACTCTCTCTGGCTCTCTGTCTCTCTGGCTCTCTGTCTCTGTATGTGTCTATCTATCCAGTACTTATCTATGTATCAATGTACGATGTATCTATCTATCTATCTATCTATCGACCTGTCTATCTACTGTATGTATCTATCTATCTCCCGATCCAGCTACCGATCTATGCTTCCACCTATCGACCTACCTAGTTGTCTAACTATCTAACCATCCAGTTATCTTACCTATGTACCTTGTTTACCTATTTACCTTTCCACCTTTCCACCTATCAACCTACTTACCTATCGACCTATCAACCTACCTGTCTACCAATCTACCAATCTACCAATCTACCTATCTACCTATCTACCTATCTACTGATCTACCTGTCTGGCTATCTGCCTAGCTAGCCATCAGTCCATCCACCCAGCCACCCATCCGCCCATCCACCCATGCTCTACTACCACAACCACCACCACTACTGCAACTTCGAGTAGAAACGAACACAATGCTAGTGAGGCCATACATTGTAGCAGTGATGATGCCGGAAACTGTTTTGGACAATAGAGTTCCTACCCATCAGAGTCAGAAGGGAATTTTCCAAGGCCCCTGCGCGAAGGCGACCTGGTGGTTTGCGCCCATCCAACTTCGCTGTGCCGCTGCCTGAACTGGTTTTTGGGGTTGGGTGTGAAGGGGGCACTGCTTAAGAGCTCAATGGTTTCAGGATATCAAGCTTTAAGGGTTAAGGATTTTTGGGTGAGGGGTTTGCCATGGCCTCAGGGTTAAGAGGTCTGCTGCGCAGTGTAATGCTTATCGTGACCATGAACACCGATCCCAGCAGTGCTGATTCTAGTTCAGGGTAGCTGGAAGTGCCGAAAGTTGCCTTGCAACCTTCAGGCCTGATGAGCTTTTGGGCCACCTGGAGGCCCAGTTGCCTGGAGATGGGAGCTCGACGCATCGGCAGTTGTCAGAGCTGTGATGAGGTTCGCCGATGAACTGGCGCTGAGCAATGCCGGCCAACTTGCATCCCTAAAATGTGATCCAAATGCAGGCTTGAAAGTCATTCTTGTTATTGAAGTGGTTGTAGAGTTATTGTTGGTAGTGGTTACCGTTACCAGTACCAAAATTTGGGCCCGATTATGGCTATGAGCATGATCATGGTTCGAATTGTCATTTTTGCTGCTCCAAGGCAGACAAGGCAGTGAAGAGCATAGCTTTGAGATAGGTCTCCGCAGTTTAGGATTGAACTGCCAATAGCCTTTGTTTTGGTGTCTGAAGCTGCGTGGGAAGAGATGAAGCCGACTGAGGGCCAGCTGTGTCTGGTTACCAGGCCCCGACGACGAACTGCAGAAGGATGATGTGTGCTTCTTAGGTTTTCTTTGCGTGCTAGTCTACACCAGCCATATACTCGAACAATCCGGAACAGAAGCAAAACACAACACCCTGTAAGCCAAAACACCTTGCAGGACCCAGCCAACATGGTTTCTGCGACATTCAGGGCAGTGGAAGTGAATAAGTCCCAAATTTCGAGAGCCAGGACGGCTTCCGATGCTCCTACACATCTCCTCAACGCCGCTTGGACTTTGATCATGCCCTGGGAAGGACTGTTAAGATCAGGAGTCCCTTTCTTTTGGGACTGATAACAAAGATCCTGCTAGGGCGAGGGTTTATATTGGCGGCTTCGATATTCATTCAGATCCCGTCGTTCCGTCTCGCAAACTTTCCAATGCTTCTTGAACTCCGTGTATATTGACGGCTGATTGACCCACGAACTAAGTACGTATTTAAACTAGCCTTCTAATTGGCTGGAAAATCATGTAAACGATAGACAAAATTCATGTATCCACTTGCCCGCCTACCTTATGTGTCTGCTTATCTGTCAATCTATCCAAGCTGCCTTTAGCTACCTATTTAGAACTGTTTAATTCCCGCACATACAGTATATCATCTATACACACAGGAAGCGTTTCGATATATATATATATATATATATATATAGATTTTTGTTGATACATACATACCTACCTACATTCCTACATATATATATATATATATATATCCAGGTATCTACGCCCAGTAACTCTGCAGCCTTCGCTTCCGAGGCTCCTGTACGGTGCCCCGGGCGGTGCCCAAGGAGCTCTTGGCTTCCTTCGCCTGGCGAGGCTTTGAGTCAAAACCTACTTTGACGGTTTAGGGTTTATATGGCGAATATTACGATTGTGGCGATATTGATGCTTGTTGCGATTACGCTGAGTATGCCAACTCGTCTTTTTGACGTAAGAATGCACAATCGCTAGTTTTGCTGCTGCCAGCACTTGTCCTGCTATTCATAAGCATTGGCGTCCTGTTCCTACTCTTGTGATTATGGAGCCGGAGGGGGGAACTCTGCCGGGGAGTGGAAACTCTTGGTGGCTTTTCAGAGGGTGCGTGGAGTGGCTCTGAAGGAGAGAAGAGAGAGTCCTCCCAGGATTCCGGTGCAGTTCTCGGTTGTTTTTTTCCTTCTGCTCTTTTGTCTGGTTCCTCGGTTCCGGGCTTACAAAGCCGATGCTATTCATGCTCCTCTGACGAGCCTGAACCAGGATCGGGATTGGACTGAGCCAGAAGCCGTGCAGCTGGTGCTCACACAAGATGTAAGAGGTCGAGATATTGGAAGGGTGCGACAGAGCAAATTTTATTGTCGATCGTCATAGGGCTGCCTACCTTGCTGCAGGGACTTGCTGACTGGCCCTTTCCCCCTGATGGCCTTGGCGGAGGCGGGCGGCATGTGACATGAGTTTCACTGCAAAACCAGGTTTGGCTCCCTGAAGCTTTTACGCAGGCCCAAAACCCTCGGCCCCTAAACTACGCTTTTAGCCCTGAAACCCTTTTCCCATTTCAGGGCGCCTTCCTGTCCGCCCAGCTCTTCGACCAAGTTGGAGTGCGAGTGGCCTCTGGCCCTGCCTTGGCTCTCTACCTCGAAGACACAGGCTTTCCGGGAGGGGCCCCAGAAATCCTGCAGATCCTGCCACACTGGAACCGAAACCCTGAAGAGTTGGAGTCCCCAAACCTGCAGGCTACTTGGAGAACAAGGCCATTGAGAGGCTCCCGACCATCCTCGTGACGCGAGCCCGACTCTTCAACCATCCTGCAGGCGGGTTGAAATCTTCCCGAGATGGTTTTGCCATGAAAAAACATGTTTTATCATGAACAAATATGTCTAGCTGTGGATGAACATACTAAATCCCGCAGTTTTGTTTTCGGCTCCGCATCGTGCAAAGGGGTGCTGACGAGAGCGCTTTGCACGGTGTGCCTCCACCCAACGTGCCGAAAGGCAGGAGCTGAAGAAACGGCGCTGAACGAGTGCCGCTAAAATCAGTGCTCATTCGCGTGATCCCTCACTCTCATTTCTGCGATGGAACACCCACAGGAATCATAGTTCACACAGGCATCATACCATACATGTTCGTAAGATTGCGAGGCTTCTTCTTCCGCGGTCTGTTGATGGAGTTTGCCATCATCAATCAGCCAATGGCTGATGCCAAGCGTCAGCCCTGCTTGTTTGTCAAGATCTAGTTCCGACCTAGAGTCTGGGATCATGCTTTAAACTTATAAACCTTGCGCCGATGAGTTTGCAAGGGAAAGATTCACAGGACGTGACTCTGGATAGATGCCGGAAAGCTTGTGGTGTGCGCTCATCCCAGGTGGACCCGGTAAGAATGAAGTCCCCGGAACCGAAGCCTTCTAAATCTGACATCCCAACTCTTTGCCTTCTTTCTGGCCAGGCGGACACTTCTGGTTTTCAGAGGCTCCGAGTCTGGATGAGAAGGCCGCTTGGGGAGAAGTCGGGGGGCATGTCTGTGGTCCAAGCGGCACGGACCTATACAAGACGTTACCAGACGCCTAGTTGAAGGTATTGGTGAAGGCTTCCCAGGCTTCCCCTAAACCCTAAACCCTCCAACCATGCGGACAGAAAAAAGCCCTCAAAAAATTCAAACCTAAACCCCAAAACCCTAGACCCTAAACCCCAAACCAGTCTTGGTAAGGACTTTCGGCCCTGAGGGTTCAGGTTCGGGGGTTCAGGGTTTAGGCGGAACCAGGACCGAGGCACTGTCAGCCGATTCCATTCTCCATGACAGTGTGCTGGGTTGTGGGTAGACCTCGATGCCATGATCTCTCCGACTGCACTATGCCAGCTAAACCCTGCAAGCCCCAAAGCCTTGAGGTCCTTGTAGAACCCCTATAGGACTCGTTTTGGAATTCTGAAAAGGCTTACAAGAGAATTTGTAGTAATCCACAATACGCCCCAAAGCCCAAAATCCTCGCAGGCAGATGAAGTTCGCGACATTGGCTTCGGTGGGGGCGGCGATCCCTGGAAAAGCTGGGAGGAGTCGGTTTGTTTGGGTTCGATAGGGTTTGAAGGGTTGCATGGGGTTTGAGGGTTTCCGGGTTAAAGGGCTTCGAGTCAGCCGGGAGATGTCCTGGGCTTCTTGAATCTTGTGACCGTGCATACAGTAGTGTGACATTGACGCTGATACTGACGATGATGACAATGATGATGACTGTGGGGTTGAACGTCAATGAAAGGCGACGATAGAGAGAAGCAGCAGAACATGAGGACGACATGCTTAGCTTGCTGACATCTGCATTGTTTACCGCTTGCTGATTATGTCATTTGGCGCCCAGCATCATTAGCATCAGCTGTGGCTCGAATCACCCACAAGCCAAACAAGGGCAGCATCATCAGCCTCAGCCGTCGCTCGAATCACCCACAAGCCAAACAAGGCCAGCATCATCAGCATCAGCCGTCGCTCGAATCACCCACAAGCCCAACAAAGCCAGCATCAGCAGCCGTTGCTCGAATCGCCCGCATCATCAGCATCAGCCGTCCCTCGAATCACCCGCAAGCCAACCAACGCCAGCATCATCAGCAGCCGTCGCTCGAATCACCCACAAGCCCAACAAAGCCAGCATCATCAGCATCAGCTGTCGCTCGAATCACAAGAAACAATGCCAGCATCATCAGCATCAGCCGTCGCTCGAATCACCCACAAGCCCAACAAAGCCAGCATCATCAGCATCAGCTGTCCCTCGAATCACGCACAGAAGAGCATCACCTCGAATCACCCACAAGCCAACCAAGGCCAGCATCATCAGCAGCCGTCGCTCGAATGACCCACAAGCCCAACAAAGCCAGCATCATCAGCATCAGCTGTCGCTCGAATCACAAGAAACAAGGCCAGCATCATCAGCATCAGCCGTCCCTCGAATCACCCACAAGCCCAACAAAGCCAGCATCATCAGCATCAGCTGTCCCTCGAATCACGCACAGCAGAGCATCATCAGCATCAGCCGTCGCTCGAATCACCCACAAGCCAACCAAGGCCAGCATCATCAGCAGCCGTCGCTCGAATCACCCACAAGCCCAACAAAGCCAGCATCATCAGCATCAGCTGTCACTCGAATCACAAGAAACAAGGCCAGCATCATCAGCATCAGCCGTCCCTCGAATCACCCACAAGCCAAACGAAGCCAGCATCATCAGCATCAGCTGTCCCTCGAATCACGCACAGGAGAGCATCACCTCGAATCACCCACAAGCAAACCAAGGCCAGCATCATCAGCAGCCGTCGCTCGAATGACCCACAAGCCCAACAAAGCCAGCATCATCAGCATCAGCCGTCGCTCGAATGACCCACAAGCCCAACAAAGCCAGCATCATCAGCATCAGCCGTCCCTCCCATCAACCACAAGCCAAACGAAGCCAGCATCATCAGCATCAGCTGTCCCTCGAATCACGCACAGGAGAGCATCACCTCGAATCACCCACAAGCCAACCAAGGCCAGCATCATCAGCAGCCGTCGCTCGAATCACCCACAAGCCCAACAAAGCCAGCATCATCAGCATCAGCTGTCGCTCGAATCACAAGAAACAAGGCCAGCATCATCAGCATCAGCCGTCCCTCCCATCAACCACACGCCAAACGAAGCCAGCATCATCAGCATCTGCTGTCCCTCGAATCACCGCCGTCGTTGTTGTCGTTGTTGCTGTCTTTGCTGCTGTTACGTACAATGATTACCTCTACGAGCTTTCAGACACTTGTTGCTATGATTCCCCTGGCTAGCTGAAGCTGAGATCTCCCGCCCGAGAGGAGATGGCACGCTGTGCGGCTGCCTTCTTCGTTCCTTCGGAGCCCATGTCTTGGCGGGTTGTCGACTACTATACTATACTATAATAAAGAATAGCATACTATAATATATTATAATACATTATAGTATATTATAATATACTATAATATACTATAATATCGACTTGGTTTGGAGTTCCACATCTCGGCTGGGGTTTGCGTTGAGCACTATTGGGGCATTGTAGATCTCGCAGATCTCCTCACGCCAGTCCTCCTGACTACCAGTGACACCATTCTTGACTAGAGAACCCTGAACCGAAAAAAACAACAAGCCCTAAGCCCGAAGGACATCCACCAGCGGACGTTCATCGAGCTCTACCGCATGAATGTCCCTCGGTCCTGTTTCGGTACTTGTTGAGATCCTCGACCGTCATGAGGCCGAGTTTAAACACAGAGGCGGCGTTTCGGAGTTCGTTTGGAGGGTTTTCCGCTCAAGTTCCTGAGAGCGGTATCCCTGAACCCTAAACTCTCAGCCCTCAAGCCTCAACTGAACTATAAGCCCCAAGCCCAATACCGGGCTGGGGCTGGTCGAGGTTCCGACTTTCATGCCGGCTGTGGAGTGGCTTCTGCGGCTTCCGCTGGCTGCCCCCTTCGGTGCTTCCACCAGAGTGGTAGTTTAAGGAAGCAGTGGATCGAGGATCCGAAGCAACTCTTATTGTCAGGACCCCTGCAGCGGAGCCCCTATTAAATAGGGCCTATTTTCAATAATTGTTGTTCGAATCATTTGTGCAAACAACAGGCTTCGGTGTGGAAGGAGTGGCGGCTGATAGGTGTTTGTGGGGAGTGCAAACTGCCAAGCGCTGTTGGCTTCCCGAAACGCAGAGCCTGGCAAGCATCCGCAGAGTTGCATCTCCAATGAGAGCTGGCTGAGAATTTCCTCGCTCGTAAACAAAAGGTTCTGGAGAGTGTTCTTGCTATTTCGTTCTTCTTTGAAAGGTGCCTTCAGCTATGCTGGTGCTCTGTCGCGGGAGGCCCACTGGGGCTCCACATGCTTGCATTGCAGTCGAGTTGCACTTGGTTCGGATTTGCAGGAGAAAGGATCGGAGAAGCAAAGTCGGAGGCTGAGCTGCGAAGAGAAGAGCAGCACTAGGTTGATACATCAATGCCTGCAGCAGGGTTTTGTAGTAACACTTCGTAGTAGCGAGAGTATCGATAATCTCAGGCCAAAATTACTACGACGACTGTTGCTGCTCCTACCAGTACGGTACCTCCTCTGCCGACTTTGAACCTTTGATGCGTTTCCTACCTGCAAGAAGTCACCGCTCAAGAACCAACAACCTCCCAGCCTCCGCCTACTGCGTCACTTAAACCTCCGACTCCCAACCCCGACACGAATCCCTTTATTTTGTGCTAGTTAATTTCCAGCACTCGGCACAGCTACAACAACCACAAAGCCCAAAGTCTCAATGCCTGAACGCCCCTAAAGCTTTGAAGCCGTACAACCCGGAAGTTTTTTTGTGAACGCCTAGAGGAACCAGAAACCCTAAAACCCGAAAGTCAGCAGCGGCCTCGCACCATGGATTTCCATGGCTTCCCCCGGGCCCTCGCTCGAGGCTACACCTTTTGTGCAAGGGTTCTTCAACAGCTTCATAACGAAGGTTGCGTGATATCTATAATCTATAATCTATAATCTAAGTCTCTCTCTCTCTCTCGCTCTCTCTCGATATATATATATACACACGCGTTTAAGCACATAGAGAATCTACACATTCATGCACATATCCATATGCATATGTCATATACATGTACATGTGCATGTACAGGCACATGTGCATGTACATGAACATATACGTACACATTTACATATGCAGATGGTGATGCTGATGTACAGACATGTGCATGCGGCATACATGCACGCATGCATGCATGCGTACATCCATACATGCGCACGTACCTACCTACATAAATGCATGGCATGCTCCATCTTGTAAGCGGCTTTATGTTTTTTTTACACTTGTTGTTGCATGTTGGGAGGTTGATAAGGGTTGTATGGGGGTTCCGCTTACCGAGATCCTGCTATGTGGATCTTTGTTTGGGTCCTTCGTTTTTTGACGCTCAATCCAAATGACGTGGACCTTAAAGTCATAAGCTGAAAACCCGAAGCCCTAAACCCGAAACTCTGTAGCTCAAGGTCTAACTTGATGGCCTAGACTGCAGCAATCTTGATGATGCTGCTGCATGCTGGATCTGGGTTGTGTTGTTTTCATTTCCCCTGATGAAGGATACAGACTCCTGTTGTGGACTATGGCTTGGACTATCTATGCTCTTGGAAAACTCATACGCAGGGCTTAATAAGCAGCCTTAAATCGACTTGTTGTAAAACCTAAGGAGCCCAATGCCTTCTTGCTTCCAGGGTTGAACCCTAAACTAAGCTTAAGGAACCCTAAACTAGCCCCAACCTACAGCCCAATGCGGTGTTGAACCGTTAACCTGCTTCTCCGGCGAGGAGCTGCTGACGGCTGCGCTGCTCCGCTGCGTCGCGGGCGGCCGGCGAGCGCCTGTGGAGCTTCGCGCGCTGCTGGCGGGGGGTTAGGGGTTTAGGGTTTTAGGGTTTTAGGGTTTTAGGGTTTAGGGTTTAGGGTTTAGGGTTTAGGGTTTTAGGATTTTAGGGTTTTAGGGTTTAGGGTGGGGAGGGCGTTGTTTGGCGGTCCAGGGTGCGTTGTGTCCGTTCGCGCATCCTTCACGGGCGGGCTTCCGATACTGCTTTAACGCCGGCCCTCATCATTTGCGCTCACTATGCGTAGCTCGTTTTCCCACCCCAGCCACCCTAACCTCGACCTATTCGGGTTTAGGGTTCCATTCTGAGCGGAACCCTCGTGTTCATTCTTATCTACTACCTTTNCCTAACCTCGACCTATTCGGGTTTAGGGTTCCATTCTGAGCGGAACCCTCGTGTTCATTCTTATCTACTACCTTTTGGTTCTAACCATATTGGGTGCATCAGTGCCGATGGGTTGCCGTTAGTCACGCGTGCGTAGAATGTATATACACAGGTATTCATTTGTGCTTGCATGTCTGTAAATATGTGTGGGTGTATTTGTGTCTATACATGTATATATGTATACATGAATGTATTTTCGTGCTGCTCTCTGTGGCTCCCCGCCGCCGCTTGTGTGTCTTCACTTGTCCAGATTCAGGCGTCTGCACAATGGGGATATCGTTAAGGATGTCCAGCCCTTACCTGACTTGTTGGACACCCTTCGCATCCCGCTGTTTGACAACAGCAATGATCTTCGCGTCCGCTGGATGCCATACCAGGTCTGTGCTGCGGCGTTGCATTATGGACCAACGGTGCATCGAGGGCACTACCGTGCCCTTTTGAGATGCGAAGAGAAACTATGGCTTACGGAGGACAACCAGAGAGCAGTTCGCGGTGCCTTGAACAGCTTGCTCAGCTGAGTGCACAGACCTACCTGCTCTGGTGTAGACACCTCCCAGGTCTTTGAGAGCGCGGAAATCTTTGTGAAGCTGATGATCCCGTGTGCCCGCCGTCGCAAGCGACCGGGCATACCTGTAGGGGGGGCGGCACAAAGGTGCGCGCTCACACGAAGCGCCGGGGCCACTCGTGCCTTGCCCTGCTAGCTAGGCGAGTTCGCTACCTCTCGCTGCGTCCGGAAGAAGATACATGAATGTATGTATGTAGGCCTCGTGTGCATAATTATATGTGCGGTATGTCTTTATGCGGGGTGAAAGGAGGTAGAGGTTCGTTGGGGCGTGAAGGGCGTAGACCGGCACGGGCCAACGAACCGATGGGTTAGACGAGAAAACCCTCTGCCCTGGGGAGCTCTGCCTTGATGGGGGGGTTTAGCA
>BGNK01002468.1:422-58487 GCA_003297005.1 Symbiodinium sp. clade A Y106
TTCTTGTTCCCGGAAACCGCCCACCAGGCCCTTTGGGCACCCAAGAGCTTGATGCTTTTCTTGTTCCCCTTGTACAACCGCGATCCGTTCTTAGCCAGGTACGTCTTCCATCCCCGTTCCGCCCCAGTCCAGGGCGAAAGGACGTTAAACCCGACGTCCGCCACAAGGACCTCCTCCAATCTCAAGAAGTGTAGGGGCTTTACTTGGAGCTCCACGACTACCCCGGTGACTGAAATCGAGCCACCCGAGGCATTGAAGAGATTGGCCGTTCGATCATGCTTCTTAACAACACGAAATCCTGAGAGATAGCGGTCTGAAACAATGTGGCACGTGGCCCCGCTATCTACCAGCCAGAGATCCCCAGCAGTGGTCTCAAGCCGGAATGTTTGTACTCGATGCAGTGGCGCGCGTTGCCGTGCGGAGCCGACAGCACCCATGGACTCAGACCCCTTGTCTTCACACTTCAGAGACCCTTCGGGTCGACGAGGCCTAGGGACGACCTCAGCAGAACAGCTAGGCTTCACGACCTGGGGTCGATCAGAACACGACCTCGAGAAACGGAAGGCTCGGGAAGAGCTTCCTCAGAAGTCGAGGGGACGGCAAACCGCAGCGCCATCACTGTGGCGGGAGAGTATTCCGACTCGGACTCTCCGCCCTCAGTGCGACGATGCTTCGTCGGATAGATCTAGAAGAGAAAAGTTGGCAGCGGCAACGAGAGGAGAAAGCGAACACGCTGAAAGGCAAGAGCAAGGGCGAGAAAGGAAAGGCGACCAAGGAAAGCCGAAAGGCAAAGGTCGCGGGGACAAGACGCCCAAAGGCGGTAACACGCCTCATGGTTCCGAGAAGGGCAAGGGCGACAAGGACGGCAAAGGCAAGAAGAACAAGAAGAAGAAGAAGGGACAGCCTGGCAAAGGGAGGTCACTATATGAGTTGCTGTTCATTGCCATTATTTCTCTTTGCTAACGAAGCATCTCGGCCACTGGCCCAAACGGGGAGACACCAGAGTCAGTCACTTGAGAACTCTGGGCATAGAAGTAGGTGACCCCGTAGCAGCTGTCGGCTGGGCCGTGGGCTGCATCGGAAGAGACAGGTCCAGGAACCTCAAAGATGTCCCGGCCCTTGGGCAGGTCTCGGACCAGACAAGGCTTCTTCTTTCTCTGCCGTCGTCGCAGAGACAGGCACTTCGGCCATGGCTGCACTTGGAACGCACTCAGCGCTCCGCTACCATGTGAAAACGCAGAGCTGTTGCACTCTTTTCTTGCTCCACGCTTGAGCCAAACACCGAAGTGTTCAGCAAAGTCTCGCAGAGTCTTGCGCTTGTNACGCACTCAGCGCTCCGCTACCATGTGAAAACGCAGAGCTGTTGCACTCTTTTCTTGCTCCACGCTTGAGCCAAACACCGAAGTGTTCAGCAAAGTCTCGCAGAGTCTTGCGCTTGTGACTCAGTTCACGCAAAAAGTTTCCTCAAGGAAGTCCGCGACTCAACTGTTGCTCGAGAGTCTGAGGCAAACAAAAGGAGTCCAACTTCACAGAAAGCCAAAAAGCCATCAGAGTGACGGGGCATGGAGAGTTATTTCTCGAGCGAAACTTTCGGTTACACGACACAGACACTTTGAAAGAGCCTTCAGAGGCTTAAAGGTGTCTATCACTGTGGCGTACGTTGATGTGCTGCAGTTTTGGTGGTTATGCCGAGCGAAAGTGGACTCAAGCCAAATCAAAAGTACGTTGTTTGGGTTGGAACTCAAACTTCTGGAACTCGCAAAGATTCATGTATAGCACATGATGTTGTTTTTGTGACTTAACAGATGCAATGCAGAGGCTCCTAAACTGTAGCTTCGTGTTTGCTCACGGATCCTTCCCAAAGCCTGCCTGCTGCAGATTCTCCCCTCTGAAACGCAAAAATTGGGAGACCTCTCCTTAATCCCCGCAGTGCCAAGGCTTGTAAAAGCGATTATGATTTCCTTGGAGCCCATTCTTCGCTTTTTCGAGTTTTTTTCTGCATTTCATTTGTCGGCTTTCGTGTCTTTGGAATTTCCGTCTTTGATTTGTTTTCTTTGCTTTCAATCCCCGAGAGCGATTTTCGTTTGGGCATCGCCTTTTTTTGTTGGAGAAGGACTTCTGCGCTGTTTCTTTTGTTTGTTGTGCTTTTTCACCCCTTTGAACGACTTCATGCGGCCTTTGTGTGTCTGTGGAATTTCCATCTCTTTGATTTTGTTTTCTGGTAGCAATTTCGTGTGGGCATCTCATTCTTTCGTGTCGCCTTCTGTTCAATTTCAAGTTCTTTCTGGACTATACAGTGTCTCATTCATTGTATTGTGAAAATAACATGTTAACACACAAACATTTTCATTTTCTTTCGTATGAACTGATTTCTTGATAAACTGTGAGTGTTCGACTATTTCGTTCATTCTACTGAATGATATGCAAAAAATTTAAATCTAAATGTTTATTTTTTGTTTTTTATGTTTTCAGAAATTTAAATGTTTGTTTTGTGTTGTTTTGAAGAGTTTTGACATTTCTAGAAATCTAAAAATTTGAAAATTATCTTAAACATTACTAGTAAGATGAAGTGGAACATCTTAAAAGGATGTTTGCGATTGTTCGACGTTTTTTAAGGGGCTTAAAAGGCTTCGAAGCACTTCATAGGCTCGAAGGAGGGCTTCAAGGGCTTGAAAGTTTGAAGGGGGCGAGCGCCCGAAGGGTCCGTCTTCTTTTTGGTAGCCGCTTAATCGCTGAAGGCGACAATGTTGAGTTGGCAAAGGGAAGGAGCTAAAGGAAGACTTCAAAGGGCTTGAGAGAGCCTTTACTGTTTGCTCATGCCTTGTTGAGATATTCCCGTTGAAGCCTTCAAGCATCAATAAATTCCAAGCATTAAGAGATTTGGCTGTGGCTTGGAACTGCAAGGCAGGGCGTGGTCCCCGCGCTGGCGCGAAGTTGAGTTGAGGGGAAGCGTCGTCTCTGCGCTTCTAATTGAGGGGAAGGCGTCGGCACTGCGCCGAAGACACCAAGTTGAGGGGCGTCTAGGTTCCTCCTATTTTAGTGAGCTCGCTGTGCCGCTGGTCTCTGTGCTGGGCACCTGAGGATGCTGTGTCTTGTTGGCAAAGGGGTCCGTCCCTGTTAGCTGAGGTGGCTCCCTCGCTGTTTTGGCCCAGTGAGGTGAGCCTCTGTCCTGCTCGCACGCCGTGGCCAGGTTTTGTTTCGGTTGGGCTTGTTTGGTTCCTTTGGTTCGTAAGAGCCAACTGCACCAGTCAGGTCCAATCGCTGTTTTGGCCCCAGTGAGGTGAGCCTCTGTCCTGCTCGCACGCCGTGGCCAGGTTTTGTTTCGGTTGGGCTTCTTTGGTTCCTTTGGTTCGTAAGAGCCAACTGCACCAGTCAAGTCCAATCTGGGAGCACCTTCCAGGTGAGGCTACAGCCTGTGTCTCCACTGGGCCTTGCCTTTGGGGTTCGAAAGCGCTTCAAGTGCTGAAGCTTCCTTCGTGAGAGGTCTCGCACACTGCAGATCTGCAATGAGATGCAACGAGGTAAAGAGCCAAATCCTCGGAACGAGCAGTAAGTTTGGAGCGTGGCGGCTACAACCTGTTGGTCAGATGTCTTCTGAAATCTACCAAACTTCTTTCCAGGATCTAACTTTCTATCTACTGCAGAAACGGCTGAAAACTCGCATTGTTGGAGACAAAAGACGTTTGAAGAGAAAGAAAAAGTCTGCTTTTCATAAAATGGACCAAAACAAAAATCAATGCTGTTTGTGTTTATCTGTTTGGATGGGATGCGGTCTAACCCACTTGAAGTTGAACCGAAAGGAGAGCTGTCTCAAAACTGTGTTGTGGTGGATGTCTGCCAGATCTGCCATTTGCATTGCAAATGGGTTGTTGCATGTACCCATGTGCAAGCTTTAAAGAAGGTAAATCACACCGTGAAAGCCCTCCAAAGTGGAACCGCATCAAAATTTCCCAGACAGGCTTAGACAAAGCGCTGACTCGCAGACATTGACAGTCCAGGGCGTCACTCGTCCAGCAAGGTTTAATTGTTACACCAATTTGTGTGATGTGGTCTCCAGATTATTGTTGGTGCTCCATTGTTCCATCGTTCCTTTTGCAAGGCCAGTGGAAAGGGAAGTTTCAGAAATCGGCGGTGGACGGTCGCCATTCTCTACGTGGTTCCGGTAACAAGTGGTTGAGAGACGGATGCTTCACGATGTTCTTGCCTGCTCGGTTGCTGCGAATGTCTTAGTCGATTCCCATGATGTGCCGGCATTCAGGGCGCCGTTGGCATGTTCTCACATAAGCGGATTTGCTCTCGAAGATTTGCCATGAGTTGGGCTTTCGTTCTTTCTCCTTGCTCGGCTTGCCAGCTCTTCAAGATCAGCACCGGGTCAGCCGCCAACTTGTTCAGAAAGTTCGTCCTCCTTCATTTGCACCGGTTTCGGAAAGCTATCTGGCGCTCTTTGGGGTGCTTCTTTCCCCACTCGATGCACCGCAACGTCAAGCACACCAAGTGAGTCGCTTTTGGCAGATCATCTCGCACCGGTTGCTTTTGATCGTGCGCGATGGATTGGTGCAGCAGAAAAGTGGTTTCCATCGTTTGTTGTTTGCAGTTGCAAGGGGTGCAAGAGAGGCTAATCAATGCTCGTCCCTCAGAATGAGCGGCTGGCAAATGCAATACAAGTGGCAGCCAGCCTTCCAGTCACAAGACAAATGCCGCATCATCTGTTTTGACACTGCGCAGTTTTTCTTTTCTTGGTTATGTATGGTTTTCGTAGGCTTCCTTACAGTTTTTTTTTAGATATTTTTGGGCGTGTTTTGCTGGAGCTTTGTGGCTTGATTTTCATGTTGGGTGGCAGAGAACCACATTTTGATTCCAAAAGGGGCGAGAGCAACAGCCACCACATGTGAGAAGGGCAGCAAACAATCCTGACACAGTAAGTGCAAGCCAGGGCCCGCCCTAAGTGCGTAGTTGGTGGTTTAGGGAACGCAATGCGTGCAGTTTCTGAAGTGCTCTGCGCTGACCCCACCTCCCTGCAACCAAAGTAGCAACCCCTGCCTGGGGATGACTGCTACGCTACTGCTACTGCTGCTGCTGCTGCTACTCTTATTGCTACTGCTACTGCGGCGAGTGTTACATGGTTTATCTCCGTGTAGTTCGCGCGAATTTTGCGTTTCGCTGCCGTGATTCGAGTGTGTTATTGTTCTATTTTGATCGTTTGTTATCTTGCATTGAGTTTTTTTTTGTTTTTTTGTTGATTCCTTTTTGTTTTTTGATCCGGGCCTAGCTTCGCTTTCGCACGCGATTGTGTCGAGCTTTAGTTCGTCTCGCGGTCAGAGCTTGCAGCATACTCTGAAATCAGTTGTTACAAGATGCTCATTGCAGTTCAGCCATCGTTCGTTGTAGATCAACTTGTCTGATGGGCCCCCTTAGTTGTGTAGTCCTGTGTGGCTTGTAGGCATGGGCCTTTTCGAGGCAGACATGAAGATAGCACCATGGCTTCACACCTGGGCCAACAGCTTCGCATCGACAATTAGCTTCACCTGACATAGTTTTCGGTGTGAACTGGACGCTTTCCCCTTCCCCGGCTGCTCATGGAGACGCTTCGCAGCTTCTTCGGCAGGGAGCTTACAAAGTGCTGGGGGGTCATGCAGCCTTCGATGCAACAGACCTGAGCCTGCCTGAAACATTTTCATGAAAATCGTGGCGTTGACGCGACGATTGCTTCAAGTGGATGCCCTGCAGCCACAAAGATCGAGTGTGGTGGATGCATTCTCAAAGAGAACTGCCGTTTGTGCCCGATGGTTTACTTGGCCTGGTCCCCTGTGTTAAAACGCGGGCCTGGGTTAGCTCGGGAGGAAAGATTTGCGGGAGGAAAGGATTGCACGCAGCATCTTGAACTTTGCAGGTGCCAGCTGATTCGGAACTCTTGGGTATTAATTATCCGGTTCAAGTTGCAATGCCAAGATTGAGTGTATAATTCGTCTGAAATCCCCCCCAACCAAAAAACCTTGTGTCGTAAACGGCCATAGCCAAACCCCCCCGCTTCAGGACGTCACAGGGAAGATTCATGATTAGTCACTTGGGACGCTTCAGTTCAGGGCAGCGGCGAACTTCCCAATCACGCGTGTCATTCATGCACATGATTTCAGTCCGCCATCGCCAACAACAAGCCGTCCAATCTGCGGCCAAAGCACCTACAGAGGCAGGATCGGGACTGTGTCGTAGCAGTTGCTGATATGCATAAGTGGTAACGGCCTGATCCAGGCGTGCTTGAGAAGGTATTGTCGGCCGGGGACTCTTAGATTCTTAGGTTCAAAGACAGGATGAGAGCGGCTTATGCACAGCTTCCGGGTTCCTCGTTTAAATGATTCGGAAAGGCCAAGCATGCAGCTCGACCTGCCCCTCGTTTGGCCACCTTCTCGAGCTGGCACACCAACGGCGTCGTGGTCTCAGAGGATGCGAATGTTCTATTCTTCACACGCGCGGACAGCCAATACATGCCCAAGTGTTTTTCACAAAGATACATAGTATATGGATGCATGGAGCCTTTGGGTTTAGGTCACCACACTTTACAAAGCAAAGGAACCCGAAGGCATCAACGGCCCAAAATAGAGATTTGGGTTCAGGGTTTAAGGTTTAGGATTTATAGGGTTTTAGGGTTTAAGGGTAGTGTTCAGGGTTTAAGGTCAAGGATGTATAGGGTTTAGGGTTGAAAGCACAGGATTTATAGGGTTTTGGGTTTAAGTAAGGTTTAGGATTCAAAGAGCTTAGGGTTGAAGGTTTAGGATCCAAAGCCTGTGCTGCTGGCCCTTGCAGATCCGCCCGCTCATCGCCCTGCTCGAGTATCAGCCTTTCGCCCAAGGCCTTACTAACGTCATGGTGGGAGCACATCCGGGAGTAAAGCTGGCGTGCACACTTGCACAAAGCAGGCGATGCCTGAGAATCTCGAGGGGATGAGGCAGAAGGCGGCGGTTCTGCTTGGGCTCTGATGGCTGGATGGCTATGGTGTGTATCTCCTGAGGTCCTGCAGGCAAGCTTCTTCCTGGCGGACAAGGCAGGCGCAGCTTTGAGACAAGATTGCAAACGCGGGTGCGGGATGTCGATGGGCGTTCGGGGAAGGTTGGTAAAAGTGGGCCCACTATGAATTGATGCGTGAGCCACCGCTCAGGGACCGAGGCATCAAAGTGAGAGGTCGAGCTTTCGAGAGATCTGTGGATGCTCATGAATGCTTATAGGATCATCCATCCAAAGTCCACGTTGCATAATGCCAAAACTGCAGCATCCGAACTGAAAGCTTTTCGGATGTTGAGCAATGCAGAAAGCATGCTGCCGGCAGGACCGCGACAATCAGTTGAGCAAAGCAGCAGTTCGGCAGCACTTGGCTGTGAGAGTCCGACCCGGCCTCCGGGTGGTAGCATCCGGGTCCAGTTCTTATGTCCGTGATTTGAAGCCCGGTCTCCTGGTGTGTTCAGGAGTTCTCTTTGATGGTCCGCCGGGCATACCCTCACTTCAAGCAAATCGCGATCGAGAGGGCCGGGGCCCAAGCATGCTCCACAGCTTCGATTCATCTGGAACTGCACTGGGCACTCCATCAGAGAGCTTGATTCAGAGGCTTTTCTCCTCGCCAGACTTGGAACTGGGACTTCCGTCAACTTCAAAGCATTTGCGCAGGCCCTGGCCAGAAGGTTTGCAACTGCTGACAGCAGTGTTGCATGTTCACCTCAGTTTCCTTCATGTTCTGCAGCCTTCTGCGAACATCTAGTGCAAACCAAGCATGACCCCACAATCGTGGCTTCCGAGTGCACAAGGTAGAGTGGGTCCGAAAGGATCACAAAGAGGAGGCGTGCACGTGCTTTTCAGGTTGGCTTTAAAGTAGTAGTTCTACAAGTCGATCGGTAGGGCATGCCGTGGATGTAAGGAATCTTAACTGTAAGCCGTCGTTAGTTACTGTACCGAGTCTCTACACCAGCAGACATCAGCAACCACTTCAGCTTGGTTTTGTTTATTCGGCTCTCGTGACCCCACAACCCCAGGGTCTGGGTTATACTACGTGATCTTTCCGTTGCATCCAATCCAGGGCGAGGACACAGAGGACTCCGAACCCTTGTGACGGCCCAAGCAGTACTTCGGGACGTTAGTAGATTTGGGGTGGCGATTCGAGACCTGCTTGAAGATTGAGATCTGCAAGTTTCTGTTGCTCCACGCTGTTGTGACACGGACGGTAACCGGTCTGCATGGGCGCGATAGTTGGCGGCGATTGCGCTCCAGGTGGGCAGTGTTCCGCCTGTGGGATCTTGACGAGGACACGGGCTTCAGAGGCTCTGAGGTCACAGAGGCACAGTTTTGGCGCAAGGATGAAGCAATTAGCCCCGCAGAGTTGGAATACGGCATCAAGAAGGCACGGCTCAACAACTGCGTTCTGAGAAAGCAGGTCTTGATGTCTTGTGGCGCATTACAGTCTGTGATGGAAACCTCTGTTGGCCAGACCATTCGAGTCTTGAGGGATCATCTGCTACTGGTGTGTGCATTGCTGTGTAGGCCTTCCCGAAAACCGGAAAGGAGGACCTGGAATGTGCGAGTAGTATGTCTGGTGGCAGTTAAGCTCGGAAGTCGGCGTTAGTCGCTAGATTCGGAGTGTTCGAGAACATGCCACAGCAGATCATACCAAGTTTCGCTCAACTTGCATGCTCGTGGCAAAACAAAATAGTTGGACCTACCAGTGCGAATTCGGTACTTGATCAAAAGTCTCCTGTCTTGCTGCGAGGAGCTACTGCGTCTGTTAAGTGCCATGATGGGTGAAACTCGGCCAGCGATTCGACTGTGGAATCTTCGAATCTGGTTGTCTCGAGATGCAAACTCTCCCACAACTGTTTCAGTGCCTCGACGCAGCGAGGAGGACGGTGCGTATGTCGCGCGCATACTCTTCAAAGCCTTCAACATGCATTCCATCAATGCAGCCAATGCAACCCCCACAAAGACGCTGGGGGCTTCTGAATGCTAAGGATAGAGAAAACATCGGTGGACTCCTGAGTTTGTTGCAGGGGTTGGGTCAGGAACTATGTCCAAAGGAATGTTGAAGCATGCTCACAGAAGTGACTTCAGCAGCTTAGGTCTGGCAGCACCTTTGCCCACGCTCCGAAACGGGAACGCTCCATCAAGTGGGCGCGATCGTAGAGAGACGCTGCAAGACCAAGGCAAGAGTCTGGTCCCGAGAGGTTGCATGTGCTGTTGCGCCGTGCAGAGGCGTGACTTTGGCACCGAGGCGGGGTGACTTACCTCGACTTTGTGAACTTCGTCTTTCCACCGGGGAAGGCATGGCAGATCATGGCAGCATGGCAGCCTTTCTGCGTACGCCGTACGCTTCTGCAGAGGCCGACCTGGCGGCCCAAGTCAGCGCCCGCCGGAACCTCTGGTCGTCCATGCAGCACTGGCACTGGCTACTGCCTTGTGAGCTTTTTCAGTGTGCTGCACGGGTCACTGCGGTGCCAAGGAGTCATGGGTGGCTAACGGCCTCCATTGCTGATGGTAGGCATATCTCCACTTCTTAAGAGGAGAGGATGCGAGGACAGTTTTCGTGCCTCGCTTTGGCTCTTTGGCCGGCGAGCGACTTTAGGACTTTAGGATGCTTCGTGCCTGTCGAAGGCAGGGCCTGAAGCTGGTTGCAAGTTTTAGATAGGGTCGTCCCCGTACTGCCATGCCTTGGTGCTCATCAGCCCATCATCTACTGCAGCTAGTGATGTGTACACTAAAGTCACCAAAGCAAGTGGGTTTTCCGGCATGTGCGTTGGGAGCACATGTCGTGCTGTGACAACAGATATCCCATGCACCGAGTGCCGACAGCTTAGAAGTAGAGCGATCCGCGTTGGAACTCGCCTCACAAGGCCAAGGCCCCATGAAGGCCGTGCCGTCTGCATGGCCTTGCCCCATAAGTTAGGGCAAGACCGGGCGCGGAAGCCCCGCCAAGTTTGTCACATGTTTTCCGGAGGTCCGTGGTGTCGGACTCGTGGAGGGCATAAGTGAGAACTGTTCGAAGATCCCATCTAGAGTCTACAGCGAAGAAACTTCGAGTGCAGCAGTTTGCAAGCACCTCAAGTCGACTTCTGGACCGTGCACGACATGACTTGACTCCTTTCAGTCATTAAACCTTTTCTGTCGTGTAGCCCGAGCACATGCCCCGATGTCCGCACCAAACAGGTTCGGGACCGCAAGGGCCCGAACAAGAGACATGTTTGAAGTCCTCGCAACTCTTTGTCGGGCTCCTTCCGGAAGGGGTTGGCATTTAAAAGTTGGTTTTCGTGTTCGCCAGAGCTCCAACATAAGGATGAGACTGGAATGGTAAGCGATGGGATTATGCAGCTTCCGATGCTCAGACAAGGGTCGGGCCCAGTTGGGCCGTCACTGGACCCAGGTATGGTCAGGCCCCAAAGAAGCTCTACAACTAAACATACAGAGAATCCAAACATACTTCCTAACGTCTTACGCAGTGGCCTGGGCTGGCCATGCTATGTCCAGCTGAGAGGACGATGAGGTTGTCAAGTTGCCAAGCCTGAACGCCTGCAAGATTGGGTTGTCAGATTGTGCAGGCCAGAAAGAAGTACAAGGTGTAAAATCAGGAGTGAGACTGCCGAGTAGTTTTCCATTAGGGTTGAATCTGTCTAGCTACGTGATATGATTGTTCATGCAGTGGATGGGGCCATGCACGCTGTACCCAATCATGTGGTGAAGATGGCGGAGAGCTTGATATCAGTAGCTTTCATGGCCAGCGGTCGTCGCTCACAGCATTCCCGCTGAACCGGTGGCATCAATACCGAGGATAAAAAGGAGCCTTTGCCGAAGCTTCACCCTGAAAGGCTTCGACTCGATGACTCGACTGAACTGGCCACTGGACCTGCATTCGTCTCTTCGCTCCAATGTTGCATCACTGTGCCCAGGCGGCACCGGAGGCTCCGGGGGCCTCGAGGCACCTTGGAGCACTTCGCATGTGATTCTGCAGTGTTGCCGTTTCCGCTTGGAGGCCTTTGGCGAGTCGATCCGAGTCCTTCTGGCTTGTTTTGGATCAAAGATGATCAAGCGATCAAGCATATCGCTCGTCGCTCCAAAAATTGGCGCCTCCCAAGGACCAGGCGTCACAGCTCCTTGGCACCTCCAATGACTGCCCCGCTCAGAGGTGCGCACAGGAAGGCTAGCAGATTGTAGGTCCGAGCCCAGCACCAGAAAGTCTGTCTGCCCAGGCGTGGACGAGTCACTGGGGATCACAAGTGGCTCGTCATTGCTTCTTTGGCTCCCCTCCTGTCAACAGTTCTCTGAAAATTCTCTGCAGTTGCACGAGGTTGGTTGGAAGCCTTCCCTTGCTTCTTGTACGCAGCTGCGTTGCCCAAGTATGTCAGCTCAGGCAAACCTACATAGCTGAAGGCATAACCTTTCAATGCCCCCGAAGCAAAGCTGGACCACTGACACGAAACCTGTGACTCAAGCAGCCAGACGACCACACAGTGCAGTGCAAAGTTTGAGACTTCACACTGATCCGCTTTCGCCATATCTGCCAGTACAGGCAGAACGCCTGCTATGGACGAGTGCCGGGGCGGAGATTGGACTACCATATCATAGGTACTTAGCAAGATTTCATAGAGCTCACGTCGCCTGAATCTTGTGATTTGCACTCGTGGCCAGGGTTGGCTGAACAGGTGAAGGGCTGCAGCAAGTTGCCAAGCAGGGGTGAGAGTGCAACCACACATGACGTGAGTCTCGACTCGACAGCTCCACCCGCGAGGAACGGATCTGTCGAAAAACTCCAGGAGATCGTGCGGGCCGTGAAGGCCTGCACGAAAGAGATGGGCTCGCCGCTCGTGCCTGCGGATTGAAGCTTCAACTTAACTGGAGTATAGCTTTTCGGACATCAGGCATCAGAGCTTCAAGCAGTCGGAAGCTGAAGACCTCAGTGCTCGCATCATTCTCGAAATGTGGTCGATCTGCCTGTGGTCAACCGTCATGCAGTTGCTGTGAAGCCTGTATGATGTGCAACTAGTTGTTGTTGGCGAAGTGCAGATACCAGCGCATGGT
Source organism: Symbiodinium sp. clade A Y106 (assembly GCA_003297005.1). Lineage (NCBI taxonomy): Eukaryota > Dinophyceae > Suessiales > Symbiodiniaceae > Symbiodinium > Symbiodinium sp. clade A. Next base: position 12,468 of record BGNK01002468.1, read on the forward strand.
TAGGCCGCTAGGCTGGGTTTGGCATTCCTGCAGTTGATTCCCAAAGCGAGCCCTTGCCATGCAAGCCACGCTGCCAGGCAAAAGCCCCGCTGGTGCAATGCCTCACCAACTTCGCTGCTTGACCAGGAAACCGTGAAGCTTCGGAGTCCTTTCGCCACTTCACTGGGGACCTGGCAGTGCTGCGTTTCATCTCCGTCTGCCAAGTAAATCATGGATGCACCATTCGTAATGCTGCTCAAAAGGTCATGACGAGTCTTGTTGTTGTTGCCGTTGCTGCTGCTGCTGTTGCTGCTGAGCGAGTTGTTCCTTACGTACCACCGGCCGCATGTAATGCGCGTATTGCTTGTACTTGTGACTACTTGTCATTGAAGCCCTCCTTTCGAGTTGGAGACGCGGGGCGTTGCCCAGCGAAGAGTAACAGTCTCGACCATACGAAGTATACATGTTCATGCGACTTGGAGGACGGTCAATTGCTTTCCGCAGGGAGGTATTTGCTGAAGACATTGCGTTGTTCCAAGCCTGCTCTGTGCTTTGTTTCCAGGCCTTCTTCCGTGCCTCTCTGAGGTGTCCATGGACTTCATGGCCAACGGTCTCCTCGCACTCGGGGCCTCACCTGCCATGGTCCATGCAGTGGAGGAGCTCGAGTCAGCGCCCTGCCCTTGCTTGCTCCCCAAACTCCAAACCAAAAGATTGACGGCCTTTGTTGTCTTCAGTGAGTCCTCGCAGCTCGGTGAGTTTTTCTTTTTGCTCATCTGCGATGAACTGTGCAGTCACTCATTGGTGTCGAAAGCTAGAAAGGATAGTGTCTTCAACTTCACATGCGTGTGTCCGCACCACTTGAGAACTTGACAACTTCTCTGAGGCAATCGAGGTCGTTGCGGCGATAAAGGGCGCAGTCTCTATCAACATTGGAACGCTGGATCCAACTTGGAGTCATGGCTTTACAAGGCTTTGGAACATCGCAAGCGATCTACCCATGGCCAACGCGGCAGGGGTGGCTAATTCCTGACCGGACAAAGTTCTTCAATTCAAAGGCTGCTTTTAAATCTGCTTGTCTGTACTGTGAAATTGACTTCTCCCAAGGATAGAGTCCTTCAAGTTTGCAGCAAGGCCAGTGCTGTTTGGGGGGGGAGCATGGCTGCAGATGGAGTGTACGGGCGCTTGCGAGGACCTGCAAGGCGAAGGGAGTGCCGTGGGTCCTGGACCCGGTGGCTGCAGGATTCACAGCCCTCAGGAGGGGCCGAAAAGCGATGCTACTGCTGCTACTGTGCGCAGACCTGGTGCAGGACTACCACGGCCACGGAGCTCTTAGACATCGGAGGGTGCAGCTGCGGAAAAGTTCGCATGTTTGTTTCAGGGGCCTTTGGCTGAGGGTTCGACTGAGCTTCCTGTGGACTGGTATGGATTCTGGTGCAAGCAGGAAGGGTTTCAACTAGGTTTCAACAGAATGGTCAGCAGAAGACTCCGCGGCTGTTTAATCTGCTAGAGAGTCTGCGAGGTGCTCGGTGCTCCGTGGCAACGCCTCTGAGATCCTAGCCGTCGCTGGTGCAGCGGGAGACACCAAGGGTGTGGACTCCTCACAAGGCGGGGGTCCCTCGAAAAACGGGTTCAAGTGAAAGTGAGCATCGGCAGGCTCGGGTGCCGCTCTGAAGGCTGCCAAGAGCTTGGCGGCCAAGTACAACTGTGCCGCTTGGATGCCTCTGCACCCTGCCGGCTGCCTCTTGCCTCCTCTCGCATGCATGAGGTGGTCTGCATCTCTGGTGCCGTTGACTTCGTGGCCGCTCAGACCGCTCGAAGTGATCCTCAGCCAGCTTCCTTCCCCTGAATTCAACAGAGGTCAATCCCACCGGACAAGTCTCGAGTTGCGAGCATGGGGTAGAGTGTCGTGTCTGCAATTCGCCAAGCTTTTTTTTTGTTTGGCTTGGTGGCCTCGTTTCGGGCACAGTGCTCAATGCAGGATTCCTGCTTCACTCCCGAAGTTTCACAGCTTGGCAGGGTGGTTTGCGATCAGTTCTTTCGTGTGCCAGGTTTGCAGCCTTTATGAGTTGCGAGCGATCTGACTTGAACAGTCAGCTTTCAGCCCGGTAGGATGCTGACGAAGATCACGGCCGCCGGCTGCCTCGAACCTTGGCATGCAATAAAAGTGCAACCTGGAAATCGAGTTCCTGTACGCTCACTCTGTCTTCCGGTGAGGTCTCTTCGATAATCGCAGCCTTCCTGGCGGCCAAGCCAAGTGCCCGAATCCGAGAAAACCCTGAGTTCTGCTCTGATCACTTCATTGCCAGCATGGCACATCTGACGCCTGAACAAGATGGGACACGTGAAGGACAAAGCTCGGCAGCTAGGAGAGTCACACCGAATCCGCACTGGCCTCCTTTCCAGAGTTTCCATGGGGCCAAGGGCTTTTCCGACGCGGAGGCAGCTCTGTACGCGCGACCGGGCAGCAACGTAGCGACGGAACGAATGAGCAACCTTGGGGTTTCGGAATAGCCGGACAATTCTTTTGATCTCTGACTCTGAGCCATTGCCTCTTTTTCCCAGTCGGGCGACAGCCGAGAGACCCATCTTGTTTGAGGATCTTCGTTCCATGCACTTGTTCGGCTTGCAGGTTCATCTACTTCGGCATTTGCTCAGAGGCTTCTTACCTGCATGAGCCAGGAGTGCCTGAAACGTGGATAAGCGGAAGCTCTTGCTGCCAAGGCAGCGAGTCAGACCAGCAAAGGGCCGGGTTCGCTCAGGCTGAACTTGCTCCTTGGCACAGGAAGAGAGTGAGCAGGCCTCTGGCAGAGTACTAGCGGCACTCTTGCTACTCTTGCTCTTCGCAGGCTTGACCAACTGTACAATTTTGACCTGGAGCAGTTGGGTGACGATGATTGAGCCTCTGCCACTGCAGTCTCCGCAGCGAGAGGGGGCATGCGAAGATCTTTGGAACCCGGGTATGTAAAACGACATAGGCCCGCCTGCCCCAAGCGTCAGAGCTCACATAAAAGTTCGTGGGCTCTTGCCCCGCTCTGCCTGCTGTAGCACGAGTGCCTCCTCAGGAGGAGAAGTCCAGGACTCCTGGTGGGCAAGTGCCTGTTGATAGCGGAGGGTCTGCTGGAATATCACGAAAGTCACAGCAAGCCTATAGTATTTCAGAAGGCGAGATCGAAACATTGATTCGTGTCAGTCCTGATTTAAGCCCAGTGGTTGGATGGGCCCTGCCGAAATCCGTTACTGGCGGAATCGCTTCGCTGTTGAAGTTGCTGTTTGCTTTTGGTCTACGGCCCATTCGACAGCCCAGCCTCTGGCCGCAGGAGTACAGCTTTCCAAGCAGCAGCACGTAAGTTCCAAGTCACCGCACATCAGCTTGAGGAAACGATTCCCATAGGTATGCCAAAGCCAAAGAAACAAGCTGATGTGTGGCGTGCACTTCCGTGATCTTCCGTGTGGCGGTGAGAGATCCAAGAATCCATGGCCTCAGCACATGTGCGGCCACGGCCGCACCGCCTGCAAACCCGAAGTCACCACGGAGCTCTCCAGGGCAGAGACCCTACGCAGCTTGAATCCTTTCAGCTTCGTCCTCAATTGCCGGAAACGTTCAGGCCACTCAGGCGATGCCGGCTTATACAGCAAGGAATTGCTCAAAACGGGGTGGTAACCGAGTAATAATGAATGACGGACATTGAACCGCTGGGAGCAGGAGATGCTGGAGCACCAGAGCAGTAGCCTAGCTTTGGCATTGGAGATGCATGGAGATGCTCTGCAGAAAAAGTTCGGGACAGAAGTTTTGGGAAGGTTTGTGGGCATGCCCCTGCAGCACGGATAAAAGCGGACGGCTGACGGCATCTTCGTAGCCTGAAGAATCGTGATAGCTGATAGTCTCGTGTTTTGGTGTCGTCGTCTTCTGTCTCTGGCAGCGCGGCCACTTGGTGGATAGGCAGCTCAAAGCCTTGTGGAGTGGGCGGTGGTCTGAAGTTCCCAGCGACAGAGGGGTCATCCTTCAATGGACCTCCGACCGTTCCTCCAAGTTGGACATCTGACGACTGCTTACCAGCGATGCGCACCATTCACCAAAGCAAGTCGTTGCTGGATTCGGAGCGTCGGAGCGTGAAAATGCCTGCAGCGCTCAAGCACCACGATGGGTGGCGCAGGCTGCCGCAGCGCACCTCAGGCTGTGCTGAATTCGTGGCAGGTTCCAGTTCTCACTACACTTTGAGCCACGGAGCGAACATGGAGGTCTTTGTCAAACAGGCTACCCGCCAAGAGTGCATGGGGGCAACCTTGGAGCTTGGTGCGCTGCATTTGGTGTAGGCGTGCTGGTTGCTTCGGGTCGGAGTACGGACGGCAGGCTCCAAGCGGTGAAAGCTCCGAGTATCTTCGTGTTCTGCATTCTTCCGTAGCACAGGACGCTGCCTCTGACATGCCGATGGCTCCGACGTATCGGCACGGCTCCTACAAGCGCTCTTGGGTCGTCCTGGGAGGGATGTGTAGGGCCCGTACCATGTAGCAGTTGCATGTGCGTGTGAATGCTAGAAGTATTCCAAACATCCACAGCGTTATGTGCATGTCTCAAGTGTATTGCATGACTGGCAAAGCATACTGGCCGCTTGGCTGCAGCATGGAGTCATCTCGGTTTTTCGCAGCATAGGCTCTCACACTGTTGAAATTCCGGGCATCTCGTCCTCCATGCCGGCAGCTGAGTTTCCCGCCGATTGGCATTCGGCAACAATGATGATCACGCAGATCTGAACGCTGCGAGGTACCACGCATCGGCAGACGATGTGGGAATGGGGCTCAGATTTGAACATGGAGTGTTTTGACACTCTGCAGTTACATTTTGCAGAAATTACAGAGTGCCCACTAAGGCATGCAGATTATCTGCCTCGCAGAGGCCGAGCAGAATCGCAGCGCCTTTGGTGTTGCCGGATTCCCACAGCACATGGCACGGACGGGAGAGCCGCACAGCCGGGCCAAGCTCTGAGGCCCAGTCCTGCATCGGACCCTTCGAGTTGGATCCCATCACTCGCATGAGTCTGGAGCGACCTCTGACGAGCTTTCAGCTCTGGAATAGCGTCTAGAGTCTAGAGCGCAGAAGCAGAACACCTCGTGCCGCGAGGAGAACATCGTTTCCTCCGGGGCAAGCCGCTTTCCGGCTGGGATCTGACTGCAAGTGCTGAGATCCGTGTCTGCCTCGCCATGGGCCTCGAATTGCAATCGTTGACAGTCGTCTTGTTCCTCACGGATGGGATGGTTTGGCTTCCTTGGATTCCTTGCGTTCTACTGGCCGAGGTGCGACACTTCAGGGACCAGAACGATCCGCATCCGCCAGGGGCCAAGTTTGGAAACACAGGGGGTGTCAGGAGACTACGGCGCGAGGGCTGTCAATTCCTTTCTGAACATGTTATCGTGTGTGGAAGGTTTTGCTTAATTGCTTTTGCGCATATTCAGCTGCATCCCTTAAGGCGCGATCTGCAGATCCATGTGACGCAGGACAACTGCAGTGAAGGCACAAAGACCAGCCTCTCCGTCTTTTAAGCGAGCGGCGGCGTGAGGACCACGTGAAAGTCGTGCATCCCGGAGCCGAGAGAGGAAGCAATGAGGTGCCAGAAATAGATGAAGTGTTAGAGCCGAAGAGCCGTGCCTTCTCGTTTTGGAAGCTTGCGAGCGTGAGTGAACTCTTCGGCAGCAGGTCATGGCGCCTTATTCTGCCGACTTCCCCAAGGCTGCGGAGGGCACTGAGATGCACTGAGCGGAGAGCGGATCAAGGGCGGCCTCGGTGTCCGCCCCCACAGCTCTGTTGAGGTGATCATCCACCCAACCGACACTTGCAAGTTCCGGCTGGAGCTCAGCGAAGAGCAGGCCGAGACGCCGCCAAAAGCGTCTGCATTGCGGCATTGCGGAGCCGAGCGGAGCCGAGCCAGGACAAAGTCTTCCACTTCGTGGCCTTGTCCAGGCCGGGTCGGGGGATCCAGGCCTAAGGTCCAGCTGTGACAGCATACGCTGTACGCTGCTCGAACCTCCGGTAGCTCCACAGGCAGGTAGCTGTAGCTCGTTCCCAAGAGTGCTCTCAAGATGAAGGCTTAAGGCTGTCCACTGTCCAGGGCAGACTCCTCCATACTCCTCGAAAGACCGCAAGGACGTCTCGGGATCTGATCGCGCTGCTCATCAGAACGTTTCATGCCCGACCCATACATTGAATGCGGTACCAGGTTTCACCAGACATTCCGGACTCACAAAAGAGTGTAATACTAAGGAACGACTTTTAACTTAAGCCCGCCTGCGGAATTTTACCCATGCCGGCTGACCGTGTTCCTTGCTATGCTTAGGCTCGACAGTATGTGGCGACGTCCTTCGTGCTGAGTAGGCACAGCAACTGGGGTTTTCATTGCTTCTTCAGTGGCATCGGGCTTGCCAAAGTGCTTCCGTCATAAGTCCTCATCTCCCCCTAATGCTGGCCCAGGCTCTATCAAGATCCCGCACGGCCAGGAGCCGGATCCCCAAGTTCCGGTAGGCCCTCGCCGATTGTGTTTCAGGACCGTAGATGATGTTGCTGAAGCGCCGGGTTGGAACATGGGGTTCCAAGTGTCCTCGTGCTTCCTGCCTCTGAGTTCTGAGCAATGTCGGCCAAGGCTCCGTTGACGACGGCACTCATGCAGGCCCGATCGACGAGCACAGCGCCGTAGCCGCCGTCGCCGCCGTAGCCGCAGCCGTGCATCCAAAAGGCAGTTGCCTTGCACACAGGACTTCGACCTGCAGCGGCTTGGGGACCGGCTCGGGAAGGATGCACGAGGGTCGTGCCAGAAGCCGTCTCAAACACCGAGCCGCCTGGACCACTCTGTGAAATCTGGGTGATCCTCGCATTTGTCCACAGGAGCTGGATCGAACCGTCGGTCAGCTGGAAGCAGTCGAGCTGCGCGGGGCACGCTTAAGCGCGACGGAAGGGTGGTTGGGCGCCTGACTCGATTGAGCGCGACTCCATTCGGGAAACTCGTGCAAGGGACAAGGGAAACGTAGAAACATAGCCCGGCCTCGGCCAGGAGGGTGGTCCGCACCTCCAACAACGAGAAGAGGGAGCTGCAGGCCAGGCGTTTCATGTCTAACCCGGGCCTGCGGAGCACAGGAAGAGTCGGTTGGGAATATGCTGCAGACTGCAGATCTTTGCGGATGTCTGATGTCTGCAGGCTCAGCTGTCCGAGACTATCGGAAGCTACACGGAGGCAGTGGTCCGAAATCCGGCAGAGCCGTGAGGTGTAATCCAATTTGGCCTGGGAAAGGCTATCGAGCAACTCCATCAGCAGCTGGCGCCGGCTGCCAAGGTGGGGAAAGCGCTGAGGGTTTGAATAAAGCATCAGGATCGTGGTGCTCAATACTCATCAATACTCGGCAAGATGGCCTGGTACTGTAGATGCCTAGAAGCTCAGGGTGGAATGGTAGCTGCTCTGCAGCTTCAGATCCACGACGGCCGTGTCTGGAACACAGCGCCGATGCGCCGATCTGCGACGGCCCGAGACATTTGGGGACCTGAGCTCCAAGGCCTTGCACAGCAAGCTACAGCTGGAACTCCAGGAGCTGAGGTGCAGTGTGTGATCTGTGCTTCTATGCTTCTACAGCTGCCTTTTTGTTTCGTACCTGCCAGAGATTTGCGGCCTTCAGTCTCGGGAGGCAGCGGCTAGATGAAGAGCAGCGAGCGACAGGCGCAGGGACTTCGAAGTCTGGTCCTTCGGAGACTCCGCTGCACGGTGCGCGCTTCGCTGCGAGGCCCCTACGGCAGCGACGGCCCGGCAGCGCAGATGCGGGCCGCTGCCCCAAGAAAAGCGCCTAAGGGCAGCGCTCGGTCTCGACTGCTCAATGCCATAGCCACCACAGCCATCGCATAGCCCCAGGCACGGACTGTGGAGACCTATCGGGCTGAGATCGCTAAGCTGCGGGCACAAATCAGCCACAGCCCCAGGCAGAGAGGACGCGGCTGGATGCTTTGTGCTGGTATATTGCTGGCTTGAGAGTCCACAGCATCGCTTAGCGCCGCTTAGCGCTGTTCCTTTTTGCAGGTGCACTTGCAGGGAGCGAGAAGCAGCACTCCGAACGGGACTGCCTGAGTTGCGTCATCGAACCTTCGTGTCAGCAGCATGACAGGTTGATTTGTAAGCAGTTTCCTGCCCTTGTCCCTCCGAGCATCCCCTCGAAATGGCAGGACTCCACACGGGCGGAGGAGCTCCGAAGGTTACGGGGTGACGCCCTGCCCTCGGCTTTAGGCTTGGTCGGCCTGAAGTTCGCATTGCTTCTCGACAAGCTATTGGCCTCGCACGTAATGGTTTTGTGAGGTCGATAGCCTTAGCCGCGAAAAGGAGAGCCTGGAACGCATGGTCGCAGAGGCTTGTCTTCCTTTCGGAAGTGCTCTTGACACTTGCTGGGTGACAGTGGGCCAGGGGGGGGGTGGCTTGAGTCAGGGTGGCAAGTCCAAAGACGAGCTGATCGAGAACTTCTTGTATGCCAAGGCATGAAAGGGCTAAGCCCGGCTAAGCCATTGTGGGGCCTTGGTCACCTTCACCTGCAGTGGAGAAGCTCAGTGGCCTCACTTTCAGGGCTGCCTCGACAAGCTGCAGATTGCCTCCATCACCTCGCCAGCCTGCTCTCCAGAACACGAGCGCCAGGCCTTGGGCCCAAAATGTGAGCATAGTGGCTGCAAACTTCCGTTCGCTTATCCTCTCAAGTCCTCAGAAAGGTGGCGCAACTGCGGGAAACATACAACCAGGCAGGTGCATCCGGGCCAACGAGCGTCTCTGTTGCCATGCTGTTTCCGTTTGGACACTGCGCATCCCAAGTCATCCCAAAGTCTGACACGCCTAGAGGTGGTGGATGAACGAAACCGGCTGATGGTCCGGGTCGAGGTTCCTCCGCTCAGCTCCTTCTCTCTTTTGGCGGTTCGTGAACTCACGAAGTTAAAGGTAATAGTCGCCTCGGAGCCGTTTCCGCTTGCGTTCTGTGGCAGCGCAGCCAGCAGCCGGGTATGCAGACAAACAGACTATTCAAAGGCCAGGGTTTGGGATTGAGTGTTTAAGGTTCCGGTGCAGTTATGCCGCGAACTTTCACGGCGACTTTTCCTGATGGAGTGTTCCTCTTCCTCGAACTCCAGCAAAGAAGCCAAGATACCTACCCCCCCAGTTTGCTTCAAAACGTCGAAACCTAAAACCGAGCCAGAGACGAGGGGTCGTGGGAGAGGGGGGGATAAAGGGGGTGGCACGGTGGGTAGAACGGATTGCTTGGTTCCATGGAAGCAAATCTAGACTCCTAGACGTCCTGGTCTCCGGCCTCCTCGGATAAAAGCCACGCAGCCAAAAAGGTGGAACATGCGCTTCACATTGTGGCCACGTCCATCATGATGAGGAACAAACAATTCCCACGGTTTCGGTCGATGTTCCGGTGTCCTTTGAGCGCCACGGGTTTTGTCTGCTTGCAGCGAGTAGCTGCTGAGCCTGGGAGACCACGAGCTGTGAGGCTCTGGACAAAGACCGGGAGAAGCAGAAGCAGTTTCGGGAGCCGGCTTCTCAGAGATGGCGAAAAGGAGAGGGCGCGACGTGGTGAATCGAAGTGAATTTTTTGACGGCGTGGTTTGGCCCAGGTCCACCCTTGAGAAGGCTACGCAGGCGAACGCCAGGCCGAGCGGACCTGGGTTTTGCTTGGCTGCTTGGCTGAACGTGAGAGCTGCAGGTTGCTGGAAGAGCGGGACAAGCTTGAGAAGGCCCACGGTGCAGAGTGCAGACCAGCGCACGGACGATCTGAGACGAAATCCCCAGGAGAAGGCACGAGTTTCGACTCTCTACCAGCAGACCATGGCCATGCTCGCCCATTCCGCTGCCAATGCGGATTACGAGGCCTGTGCATGTGATATCTTCTTCGCTGAGTGCCCGCCCTGCGGCTTCAGTCAAACAAACGCAGAACAGAAGAGTGATAATCTTCGCTTCCTGCAAGGAGGAGGACGAAGCCGTGCTCCAGGCACATCTAGACTCGCCCCGAGAGAGAGGGAGAGAGAGAGAGAGACTGAGAATCCCAGTGCGCAAGAGAGCAAGCAAGATACAGATGCTGTATCTGTGAGTCGCGGAGGTCGAGCTTGAGGGTTGATCGCACATGATGAAGTCTATGCCTATGCAGATGAGAGCCCGATACGCGGATAGTATGCAAGGCTTTGCGAGAAGAGGTCGCGAAGAAGCGCGAGCTCCTTCAGAAGAAGGCAGTGCAAGCGCCGTAGATGGTGTCGGAAGACGCAACGAACGCAAGTCTAGCCTCACGGTCGAAGGAGCAAGAAGGGGAGTCGCTGCGCCAGCGTCTCAAGAAGCTCGCGATGGTCAGCTGGCCAAATTGGGGAGTCCGTTGCAGAGGAAGTTCATGTCTGGCTAGAGCTACTTCTCATCGGCGGAGTTTGGCTGCCATGAGCCACCGGCAGGTGTAGAGTTCATCCCGGAAGGCGCCTTGGATTTTCGCTCAGCCGGTAAAGCTTGGCCGATTCGTCTAGCATTCGCGAGGCTTTTGTGAGAATCCGCAGGCTGCCGTGCCGCCGCTCCCGTTCAAAGTGACGGGTCATAGCTTCCAGATTCAAGATGCTGAGCCCGAGCCCAACTAAAACCCACATGCGGCACCCCTTCATATTGCTTTCAAACCCTACGGCGTAGTTTAGGGCCTAGGGGGTCTCCGTAGGAGCCAGAAGCAGACATGCTGCAGAAGCTGGAAAAAGGGGCGGAGCGGGGCCGGGCCACCTGCTCTTGAAGGGCGATGTGCAACCCGTGTTTGATGTAGTGATGTAGTGACAATGTAGTGTATGTGTTGTCGGCATCAGAGCCCCCTCGCTTCCTCCTGAGAGCAACTTTTATCCTAAAATCCTTCAAGCTGAACCGCACACCCGAACGACCTCTTGTACATAAGCTTCCGGATCCGGGGAATAGGTGCTGTCGTCATAGCCCGTCCTCCGCCTGATCGAATCATCATCTTCATCTTCTTCGTCATCAAATTTTTTCATCGTCACTGTCATGGTCCTACTCCTGATCATCCTTATCCTCAGCCCACATCATCATCACCTTTTGGACCCATCCATCCCTGTTGATGATGTCACAGACAGAAATGGATGGGCTCCGAAAACACTTATCGTACACTGCTTTTTCTTTGTCAGATTGCGAAAAAGCGAAACATGCACAGTTCTCCCAGCAGACTACATGAACATGAGATGAGGCCATGAGAGTGGGCCATGAGTTTTCATCCAGTCTCCTAGCCGCGAAACTGCCTCGGGCTCGCAGCCTGAAGAGACGTACGGTGGATCCGTCTGCGAGATCCGCAGGCACGGTGCAAAGAAGGGCATGAGCTTTTACCCGAAGATTCCTTGAAGCCTTTGTATGAGTTGCACTGCTAGCCCGAGCTCACAAGCTTGCCTGCAGGAGACATAAGTCTGAGTTTCTTTTACATCAGGTCTGGCTGTCGCTATGCCACCACCGCCAGCAGGGTCCTCAAAATAGGAAGTGGGCAGCTGATCACCTGCAAGTCTGGTGGCCTCGTCGGTGATGTTTAGAGCTAGTGCTGTTTCGGACTTCATGCAACACTCGAGGTACGAGAGGCATAGCATTCGGAATTACCTGGAATCTTCAGTTCACCGTTCATCGTATTTGGCACATCCCGGTAACGCCACTGCAACTTCAACTGTCAAGAAATTTGGTAATTAGAAGTATATGTGTTAGTAGTAGTATTAATAGAACTGTAATTGCAAAATATTCACATAATCATATGTATAAATAGAACAAAAAATGAACAAAAATGTGGCTAGACATACAAATATAGATATGACTGCAAATTTTGATAAACAAACATATACTATCTGTAGATGATTATCCCCCCCAAATGACTACAGCGAAGTGCCACTTAGGTCTTGAAGTTCCGACCGAGGATAGAGCATATGTATATAGGCAGCCGCCTTCATTCTCGATTCCTTGCGACCCTTCCCGCAGATACTCCGAGAGATGATTTCTCCAATGATGAAAGTCGTCTCGGACCCATGCCCCAGCAAACGTATGAATGACCGTGAGCCTTGACTGACTCCTACTCCCAAACAACAGTATCCCTAAGACTAACCCTGCCAGTACCCAAAAGAGACGGCTTATGGCTCAACTCCTCAGTTCGCAGGGAACAAATGCTCTGCCGACTTGTAACCCGACTTTGCATCCCCACATTGCTCCCATATCGACCTGAAGAGTTCATATAGCAACATACATCAACCTGATTGGCCCCCCCGATAGTAAGGATATTGCAATCCTCTTGGCAGCCCTAGTAACCTAGTACTGGATCTGACTCCAAGACCGACCTTACTCTCAAGCTTAACATCACTCATACCCTATTCCCATTGGTGACCTTAGCAGGGTACGGAATACTTCCTTCAACAGCAACTCAAAAAATGGCCTTAGGAGAAACTCCGACCATTGGCCTCACCAACAGGTTTAATTAGTCCGGATGAGCTGTGGTATCCCCAGCATGAGCATTCAAGAAAGCCAAGTTAAACGTCATGGCATCCTCAAGACTCGTTATTGTTAATATTGATACAGGCAATCTAAATACTGCACCAACATTTACCTCAACGGTAGCCCTCATATTCATGCTGCTAGCAAACTACACAAAACAATTCCATGAAGAACCACGACCCGTAGCTTTGCGACCGCCGCTGTGAGCTTGGAGAGGTCTGCGAGCGGAGACTGTGAGGATCCAGTGAGAAATCTGTAAGGTTGCAGGTGATCTGTCGGAAACTTGTGACAGCTTGCTAATGTTTTTGTCGGACTGGGATGTGAAGAGGAAGACTGTCGTTGCCGGTTGGTTTTCGAAGATGCCCTTGGCACACCCGTTTTCCCACTCAATCTCCCTTCCGATGCCGAATCAGCATGCCATCGTATCTAAAGACCTCATCTCATAAGGGTGTAGGGGATGACTCTGTGCTCCAAGTACTGCTTTCCTCTCAGGGGGGCCTGCGCTCCTTGAGCGGAACAGAGCTGACCATGCCCTTCAAGGCAAAGGGCACGGGACGCTTCACGGCAGCCGTTCCCAAAAGCTTTAACTGTGCCTGTGCACGCAGATCGAGAACATTCCCGACTCTCTCAAGGAGGATCTTCGTTGGAGTATCAAGCAGTTAAGTGCAGAATGGGCAGGGACGGAAAGGCGCTTTGGCTTTTCGGGCTCTCGTCCTGGAGTGCCTTCAAAACAGCGTATGCCTCGTCCAAATGTCCTTGCCAAGTCTGCTGCCGACAAGTCCCGAGTGTTGAGGGGCCAAAAAGTCGTGTAAGTCTGTGCTGGCTAATTGCCAAACCTGTCATCGCCGGTGACAGACACCTGAACCTGTCTTGAATCTGTTTCAGGAGACACAGGAACACCTTTCAAGAAGTATGCATTTCTTCAACAAGGCGGTTTGGCTTTGATAATTTCTGCAAAGCTTTGTCACAGCCAGAGTCCGTGCCACAGAAGCTTGAGGTCATTTGAGGGGTTTCGGTCCCGCGTGGCAAGAGATTGGGGCACCGCTGTCGTACGCTGTCCTCAGCTCTTGCCTGGGCCAGGTCAACAAAGAGTTCCAGAAGTTGCAGGTGACCCACAGTCGGCAAACACATAGAGACTTAATGGTTCGCAGAGCGTCGACGACTTGAGGTGGTTGTGATGCACATCTTGCATGCTGTAGTTGCGATGATCTCATATTAGTTTCAGATGTAGTCGTGGATGCCTGGATGTCTATGTTCATCACACCTCTGTTCTCGTGTCACCGTCAGGAGCAGCTACAACAAGTGACACAGGAGCGCGATGCGCTTCGCCTGCTACCCAAACGAAACATTGTGCTGTGCCTTCCGCTTCGGAGCCCTCTGTGCTTTCCTTTGCCGAGGGCAGCAGAACAACAGCCTCCAGCAGCAGCTCAAGCAGCTCGAGCGGAGCCTCGGCTCAGAGAGTCGTCGCGACGCTGCGTAAACCGTCCCGCTGCTACTGCTCAGGGCCAGTAGCGAACAGATGGCAGTGAAACCGGTCGTTCTGAGCCTGGGCCCCGGACCAGTAGCGAACTGCATGTCAACCGACGAGAAGAGTGTTTCGAGTGAAGATGCGTTGCGCAAGACGAGAAGGCTTGTGGAGTCGTGTACGGCTCGCTCTCTCTCCCTCTCTCTGTGTAAGTCGAGAGGAAGACGTCATCGTTTCCCTGAAGGCCTTGTTAATTACTCGAAGGAGCTCTGCAGGGGTATCGTGACAGGGACAACGGAACTTGCTTCGTTCCGTCTCTTCTCTCTTGCAGCGCTCCCTGGATCTCCTGAGGCCAGCCGACCGTTCTTCCAGGCGACACCCAGCGGCTTTAGTGTGGCGAAAGTGCAGAGGGGCGCGTACGCTTCTGCCCGACCCTGTTTGATGGGCCAGAGACTGTTGCCATCCAATGCACATGTGCACATACGTTTGCAGAGACTCCTGGCCAGAACTAAGCAGGCATGGGGGACCCACCCCAAGACCTTGAACAGAAGAGGGACTTCGCACCTTATAACCTTGCTTGCATTCGCAGCACCGACTGGGGCGCCGGCGAAGCCATCCATGGCGTTGGAGAGGCAGAACCCGAAACCCGAGGAGATCATGGGATGAAGCCTTCGGGGTGACTGAACTTCGGATGTTCGTGTCGCGAAAGTTCCTTCTGTTCACCTCGGGTCGGGATTTTTATGCCGCCATCTGGTGACTGGTGTGGAGCAGTGCAGATATGTGTGCACAGCAAACCATGCAGTAACTTGGACAGTCTTCCGCCGCAAGCGCACAGTCAAGACCTTTCAGACACCTTCAGTCGAAGCAACAAGAGATTGGGAAGCTTGCCTTTTTCAAGACTTCCTGATCTGATGCTTAGCAACGGCGATCTGCCAGGGGCGAGCGATTCGTTATGGACAGGCTGTGGGTGCGTTGGCTGGGGGATTCTCGGAAGCGGAAGCTTCGACGCATCTGTCTTTTGCGGCCCTCCGTGGGTAGTCGTAGTTTTCGTCAAATCGCGGCCTCGGTTTGGGACATGTTTTCGAATTGTTCAGGCATCACTCCAACCTTCACAAGGCTCCAGTCCATAGTGTGGCGATGAGTCTGACGCTCGGAGCAGGGGTTGCCCTAGGCCCTAGGGCCCTAGGGCCCCAGGCAGCAGAAAGGCCCCGACCCACTCACAGCATGCCCCAGGCGAGGACTCATCGAAGGTTGTGACGGCATCCTGGGATGCCACGGTCCATGTCTTCGACCTCAACAAGCAAGCCCTCGACAAGACTGTACTGGGTTGCCAAAAGTTCTGGTGCTGCAGGCTTAGGCTGTAGTGTGGAGAGGTATTGTTTTGCAAAAGGAGCTAGCGCTGTGGTTGTTGTTAACG
Organism: Symbiodinium sp. clade A Y106; assembly: GCA_003297005.1. Classification (NCBI taxonomy): domain Eukaryota; class Dinophyceae; order Suessiales; family Symbiodiniaceae; genus Symbiodinium; species Symbiodinium sp. clade A. Next base: position 27,826 of record BGNK01002468.1, read on the forward strand.
CATGGTGGCTGGTGTGAGGACTTTGCGTAAACAGAATGAGCTGGCCTCAGGGGGTATTTAGCGCAAGCTGTTTCTTGCTGAGCAATGATGAATGCGACAGGGACGAGTTGTTACCTCCACTCTGTGCTAACCAAGCCTCGAGTTGGCACTAAGAGCGAACCCATGGGGGGCCTCTACTCCGTGGCTTTTGCGAAGACGGTGCGGAGCTTAACAGTAAACTGCCGGTTAGTAGACAGTGTAGAGTGTCGACAGTTTCACTTTCTGCTAGGACTCCGTTTGAAGATATCCTTGGACAGTGATGGAGTGTGGCGGGTTGTTTCTAAAGCCACGCGGCTCCATGATAACAGATGATGGGTCGTGCAGCGGCTGCCAGGCGCCAGACATCTTGGGTTGCACGTCTGTGGACAAGCTCTGTCCTCAAGAGTTCAAGAATTCCTTGTGTATCCGTTTGGTGGAGCAACAAGATGCATCTGTCTCGTTCCACTTTCCGAGGCATGTCTATTTGTGGAACTACCAAACAGGCCGGTCATCTCATTGCAGGCTAAAGCCGGCACCTTCAGGTGGAAGCCTGTTGCTGTATCTAGGAAGCTTCTGTGGGTTTTTTGAGTCGGAACCATCTGACTTTGCCACGTCTTGAAGCGTCTATACGCGAGAATCATCGTCACGAAAGGATTCTGCACGAGGGCACTTGTTTGGAGATACGCCGCAGCCTTCCATGTGTTTCAGATGCCCTGCACATGCACGCTCAACACTTGGCAGGCACCCAGCAGTTCAAGCTGGGCGGTGAAAAGGGGCACCAGGCTCGAAGGGACTTCAGCAAGAGCTGCAGAAGCAGGATTTAGTCGGCTGGTGCAATCGAACTGCTGCAGCAAGGAGAACGTGTTGTAATAGCGGTGTCAGAAGCTCAGCAGCGGTCGTCTGCGCCCGTTTTCACCGCAGGACGAGGTGAATGGAATCGACTTCCACGAGGGTCAGCAGGCTGGCCAATGACGGGGCAGATATTCGGGCATGATGGCTTACATATATTATCCCGGCTCTCGGTTCGCCGAACCCCCCCCCCCCCAAATGGTATCTCCCCTGCCACTCACTCACTCTCCCCAAGCCGAATGTGTGTGACTGCGCACACTTTTTGCACATGAGGGCCCCAAAACCGTCATCTGTCACGAGGATCGCGTCCCAAAGACGCCCGATCCGTGTGAGAGTACAAATGTTTCCAGCGCGATTCACACGTGAGGCCGCCAAAGCCGTCAACTGTCACGAGGATCGCGTCCCAGACATGTCCGATCCTTGTGACTGTGGACACTTGGCAAAGAAAGACCACCTCGACATGAGGGCCTTAAACAAGGCAACTGTCACGATCCCTGACAGGCCCGATCCCTTCTGACAGTCGGCCCGTTGCACCCTTATGGAATTGCCCCCAAAGCGACAACTGTCACGAAGATAGTGGCCCTATGATCAATAAAGCGATAATCGTTACCAGGCACGTGGGTAGAAGACGCCCGACGACCAACCAAAGAAAAATAAGGATGTTTGAGTTAATGATGATGATGATGGTGATCATCGTCCCCCTCATCATCATCATCATCATAGGGATGAGTATGAGTATACCAAACACCCAAAGCAGACCCAGCAACGCAGGGGGAACCAGCAAGAAAACCCGAACCCACACCATGCCACACGGGGTGGGAGAGGGGGAACCACCCCAAGCAGACCCACCCCTGGACCACACCACCACAGAGAGGGGGGAAGCAACCCACATCACACCACGGGGGGGGGGGGGGGGGGGGGGGGNGGGGTGGGGGGGGAAGGGCCCGGCCGAACCGGGATCATATGTGATTGTTTGCAGTCGGAAGTCGAGTTCTGCCATCCATGGCTCGTTGAACCATGGCTCCACAAAGTTGTCAGAGGAGGTGTCTCGATTGACTAAGCTAGACATCTCGCATTGAGGTTCGGCATCAGGTGTCAGTTTAAGAGCTCACGTGGCACTTGGAGGCGTTTTTGTTGAGTCGTGCGTAGTCGCGACTCTCCAGTGCATCGAAGCGCGGTTGGGCGTCTTTGAGCCAGATCAGCACTGTGCTTGGTTGCAGAGTCTTTCGCATCGACCTCTTCGGATCTTCGGGTGTTGCCGAATACCCGATGCCTTACACACGAGCGACAGTTCAACATGTAGGAGTACGCAGTCAGGAAGCTCCTGATTTTGCGGAGCCCTTGAAATTCAACCCCTCGTTACCCACTTGGGACGCAGGTCATGGCCACCGCATCAGACGACTTCAGTGCTCCTTGGCCCGGATTATTCGGGTTTAGGTTTGCGTGCCAGGCGTAACTTCCAACTATTGAGCATTGGCACCACGCGGATCTTTTGCCCAGTAGAACTCAGCACTGAAGGCAATAATCTGGGATTTCGCGGAGGGGATCCCTCTGAGAACGTCGCGGGGCTCAGATGAGGATTGTTCACGGGGCAGCAACATGCAAGGCTCATACTCATCAGTTTACAGCGACACGACAGGGCTTTGTGGTTCAAATCTCCGACTGCCGAGGCTCCCGCATCCAGGTAAGCCTGTTTATGGCGTGACTTTCCTTGGAAAGGACTGACGGCATTGGTTCGGGTCTGTCTCTCTCTCTCTCTCTCTCTCTCTCGCTACACCTTTGTCAAGCCGACACTGTACTGTAACTACTGGGTGGGCGTGTAGGGGATGGGGCAGCACTCTGTAAAATGCGCTGGTCTGGAAGCCGTTGCGGTTGAAGGCTCAATTTAGAAGGCCATCTGGAGTACACATTCTGTAGGCCGCCTGGGTTGTGTCAGCTAAGGCGAAGGAAGTGACAGTGAGAGCCTCACGTTGCAAGCGAAGTTGGCTTACCTTGGCGTTGGGAGGATCCGGAGAGGCAGTACTTCGTGTCGACATGCTGCTTTGATCAGACTCGGCCTCGGCAGCGTAGACCTAGGCTTGGTTTCAGGGTGGTTTCCTCTGCAGTGTCGACGTTTCCAAGGAAAACGCGAGTTTTTGACATGCGCGACAAGAAGGCCTGCGTGGGGCTTCAAGCATGTTTTGTGTTGCTGGTTTTCGCAGCCCTCCCATTTGCAACGGCCTGCATGGGCAACGCAACGTAGTGGGAAAGCAAGACAGTGCATCTAGGGCCAGGATGCGAGTAGACTTCGAATGTGGGAACCTCCGTTCCATCGAAGTCATTGGGAAAATTATTACCCGAAATCTCAGCCACCTCTCCCGCACAAACTGCTTCATTGTTTTTTTCCTGGTCTTGACAGGATTGCACTTGCACCCCTGGATTGGCTGATGGCAACTCCCCACAGAGCGCAACGGCAGGTTGTCGTCACCCTGGGTGGCCACGCAGACGACATCATTGGCCTCCACCTTGGATGCTTCCCTTACACGTGCAGCTTCTGGACCCTGAATCTGCTCTCCACAGGCATCGACTACTCTAGCCACGGGCCGGCTGCTCAAATCAAGCGCACTAGCGAGTCCGTGCATTTGTCCATGCAGCTCGTTCAGTTGCAGTGTGCCGCGTGCCCTGAGGATCTTGGCCACAGGGTCGGACGATGGGCTTTTGGCCTTAGATGTGCTGGTCACTTCTTTGAGGGATGCCATGCAGCTTCGTGCAGCTTCAACGGTTGCGCCTGCAGGGCGGAATGGCTCAGTGAACCCAGGACCATCCTGGTCTACGACATCAAGACCTGGAAGGTGCTTCACAAGCTCGACTGCAAGGCGCGACAGCCGGACATGTGGCAACTGCTGCTCAGCCAGTGCCTCCACTCACTCTACACACCTGCTTCCAACGGTAAGTCTGCAGGAAAAACGTTGCTTGTGTAGTCAGGAAGCTATCTTTGTCGTGCTAGGCTGTTCGGGGAAGGTCTTCTCCGGTAGATTCACTTCATTCATGGGTGTTGATTCTATGCTGGCGAAGATCCAGGTCGACATGTCGGCAGAGACCGAGGCACGTCGTACATACGTATCAGCATGTCAGTTGAGGGAACATGCAGCCAGCGCTCCTGAGTGGTCCGTTGCAGCTAGACTAACTTCTCTGGCGCCCGCCGCACGGAGCCGCAATGTCACAACATGTTCCCAAATGGTCTTCAGAATTAGTCGAGAAGTGGGTCGAAGCTGGAATCAAAACCCTAGGGCTGGTAACACCATGGAAGATTCGACAGGTGAAGCGTGTCGGGTTTAGTCGCGAGCTCAGACGCAATACCAGGTACAGGAAGAAACGCCCGATCTGTCCACCCACGGAATGCGGGAAAGCTGTTTGTGCCGCTGCACACAAATCGAGGTAGAGATGGCGACATGCTGGCTGCGGCATGTTCGACAGGGTCGGCATGCGGAATTTGAGCTGCTCTGTCTGCCTGCCTCCCTGCCCCGCCTGTCTGACTCTCGGTCTGTCTGTGTGTCTGCCTGCCTGTCTGTCTCTCTCTGTGTCTCTCTCTGTGTCTCTCTGTGTCTCTCTCTGTCTCACTCTGTGTCGCACTCTGTGTCTCACTCTGTGTCTCACTCTCACTCTCACTCTCACTCTCCCTCTCGCTCTCCCTCTCCCTCTCCCTCTCCCTCTCCCTCTCGCTCTCTCTCACTCTCTCTCTTTCTCTCTCGCTCGCTCTTTCTCTCTCTCTCTCTCGCTCGTGGTTTACGGACTTGTCAGCTTTCAGGCCGCCAAGTACCCATGCAACAGCAGAGCTCATGCTGATGATCTCCCCCCACGACATGAATCTCAGAGTTTCCAGACACCGAGCTTGCCAACACAGCATGGCTGCGAGGAGCGTTGTTGTATATTCCGGCTTCACCACAGCAGAGAAGCCGAAGATGTTGCAGAAGCTGAGTCGGAAGCTTATGGTCACCGGTTTGCTTTCGTCTCGTTTCTGTGCTGAACTGAACCGCTCTGGATGCTTGTCCTTCCCATTCCAGCTTGGCACAGCTTTGGCAGGTGGTCACACCGACTGCGTCTTCGACGTCGCGTGGGGCGTGGCCCCGAACGGTTCCAGGCTGCTTGTCAAGGGCTCAGGCAAGCTCAGGTCGTGACTCATGTCTGCAAACCTTCAGCGGGAGCTTTCAGTCTTGCTTTTTGCTTGTCGCTTTAGGTCTCCGCCTCGCACGACAAGTCTGTGAGATACTGGAAGGAGGTTGTGTAAGGGGCCAGGCTGAGCTGTACGGTACCATGAAGCTAGCCAGCAGATTACCTAGCGAGAAAAAATATGCTCCGTGGGTTCGAGGGACGAAGTAGGTTTCGTGGCCATTGGCTTGTGGGCGATCTGCCGCCCATCACGGCAGCAATTAGATCGCTGCCGGGGACAATGGCATGACAGGATGGATGAGGATGGCTGAACCACAGAGTCAGCTGCGATGCTGTTAAGTTTGCAGGCCCTTTCTGGTTCAGGGGTGTGTCGAGCGAGATCCCATGGCTTGACGTGCAGCAGTATTGGATTTACGCCTCCACCGGTGTAGATCAAGAAGCGACCCTGAATTTCCCCCAGAATTGTGACCAGGTGCGACAGTAACTGTGGAGACTACAAACGAGCGGCCTGTCGTGCAAAACAAAAACGAGCTCCGTAAACGGAGGGCCAAGCAAGAAAGAGCACGGTCACCAGGAATGCGAGAGATGGAAGCAGTGCCCGGCATTATCCGGTTCTTGTAAAAGCAATGATGAACGATCGACTTCTGAAGATTTTTAATGTTTCAGTCCCAGGCTGGTCCGTTTTGAATGGGCTGCAGACTAGGGTAGTCGAATGCTTCTCACACGAACCCTGACACGCTTGATGTACTGCCAGTTCCTAGCCCCCATGTGGGAAGTCCATCCTCGTGCCTTCCGACAAGTAGTTTAGACAACCTAGTTGCCGTGCTTCGGCCCCGAAGCTTCATGACAAAAGTGCGCTCTCTTCAGTCAGTACCGAGTGCGTCTGCATGCCTTGCCGAATCACACCCGAAGCCCCAACCAACTGTTCTGGTTCTAGCATATCGATGTCCCGATGCTTGATCTGTGCGAGCTCTTGTGAATCTGCATGAATCTGTCATCAGTCATGGCAAGATGAATCATGAATGTGCGTTGCCCGAAGCACAGCGGCGACATCATCCATATTTTGGCTCAGAGGTGTGCTAAATTTTTCTCGCCATTTTTCTGGCCTCGAAAGGTGCCATGCTTGAGTACAGCAACGGGCGATGGGTTCTACAGGCGCGCGCTTGGAGTGTCGAGTTCGGGGAGTCTTGAGATTGGGGGAGTGCGGCGTGCCTGTTGCAGACCGCGACAAACACGCGGCCATCGGGGCAGCCGCGGTCTTTCGAGCGCTACAAGGTCGAAGCTGGGAAGGGTGAGCAAATCTGGGGTTCTCATGGTCACGGACACTGGGCAGACGTCAGTTGGCAACTCTCTGTAGAGGCGCAGGGTGTCATTGGCCGTTGATACGGGTTTATCAGTGCAAAGACCAGACAGAGCTTCCTGATTCTGGTGACTTCTGCGAGTCCTCGTCCCAGGCAGTCGCACCTGAAGCGGAACGCTTGCCGGAAGGAGGCACTGAGACCGACAAGACACCTACACTCTACACGTACTGTAGGAAGCTTCAGAAGAGCCTTTCTGTTGGATGGTGTGTGAGAAGGGTTCTGGCGCGAAGCCAAGTCGGGCTTTCAGTTCTGGAAAACACAGTGGATGCAGCTGGGATTGCAGAGCCGTCAGGAGATGTCACTGCTACGAAGCTGGCGACCATGGGCTCCTGGACGGCAAGCTGCAAAGTTCTACTTGCAGGGTCGTTGCTTTGAGGGCAGCCTCAGGTGCCCTTCTCGCGGGCGGCGCCCGTGCCCGTCGCAGCCGCGCTACACGGCAGGTGCCGAGGCCGGCGCTTTCTTCAAGATCCCCACTTGTCGATAAGCTCTCGACTCTAGACTCTACCTTAACGTTGTCGACTGTTCCTTCGAGAGCTCTGGAACCTTCTCCGCCCTCTGCACAACAGCGCAGCACCGGGCATCGGCTGTGGAGGCGCTTGTTTGGTGACCTGGCGCAGAATCTGAACCCGCAGGGAGCCCATGTCCTTGGGTTGCTGCAAGCACAACCTGCTCAGAGCCAGAGAGAGCAGCCGCAAATCTGAGGTTTTACGAAGCACCCGAAGTCCAGACAAAGAAGCGATACACTCCTCAAGTCGAGGCTCGTCTTGCCTTTGGGCTTCATGTTGGGTGCAGCACATCGCTCTACGGAACTGGGCCAAACTGTCGTAGAGTATGCCTGGAAGCTTGTGCCTCAAGGCAACAAATTCACACAGCCTTGTCTCCGCTCATGTCAATGTTGCTGAAGCCCCACGAGCAGCCCCAAAGGCGGTGAATGGGCTCGAAAGCGAGATGCAAGCGCGATCTGATGAAGAGCTGCGCATCGCACTCAGACTGAAAGCCTGGCCGCTTCCTGGAAGATTCAGGAAAGGCATCTGCAATCATCTGCGGATGCCTTTCTGTCCCCGCGAGCTTTAGCCACCTCTGCAGCTTTGCTTCGCATCTGATTTATCCACATCTTTGTGAGCGGCACAATTCCCCAGCGGCAAGACAGTCCTCAAGAAGCAAGAATTGATTGCAAGGTGAACTTACCAAGAGCCTCAAGAGCCGGGCTCAGGACAACCAGGACAGTAGGATTTCAGCCGAATGAGATGGTCAAGCACCACAGGATATCGTGTCTCGTGACTTATGAGCACGCTCTGAGCGTGTTGTGGTTCAGCAGGATTTCGTTGCGGACGTGGTGTGTGTTGGAGTCACGCAAATCAGCCAGAGGAGTCATTGGACTCGCTGCTGCCGGAGGCCTTTGCTCTGGTTCGAGAGGCGCGGCAGCGGCTCCTGGTGCACTCGCATCTGACCATGTGCTCAGAGCTCTCTCTCGGCCGCGCGAATCCAATCTAGGCCTCCATGCGAGTTTTGGGCCTTCGGCACTTTGATGTCCAGCTAATGGGAGGCGGGGTCCCTGCATTTGTGCGCAGTCAGCGGCTGCAGGTTCAAAGCTTTTTATGTCGCACAGGCCGCAGTTGACAGCATTCGCCCTTCGCCGGTTCTGATAGCCTTTTGGAGTGGTAACCTTCGAGCGCCTAGGAATACCTAGGACCTAGGACTTCTGACTTGTGTGGCTCGCTCTCGGTGGAAGCCGAAGGTATAGCTCTCCACGAAGGCAACATTGCAGAGATGGGCACCGGTGAGGCCGAACTGCCATGCGCTCGAATGACCTGTGTTCAATTGAGATTGTTTGGAATTATAGACTACAGAATTCATTGCAGTGGAGCGAAGTAAGTCTTAAGCGCAAGACTCTGGCAGGGCAAAACCCTGGTCGCCATCCTAGCGGCATTCCTCAATGCCCTCAGCGGCAAGGTCTCGGAGCATGCTGCAGCAGAAATTCCTGCTTTCGAAAGGATCTTAGCCAAACCGGGGTCAAGTCGCAGTGCAAAAAACTCGTGCACACACATGATTGATTGGACGCGAATTTTGGAACTGGACTTGAATCGCAGGGGGTGCATGTTGTCACTGTGAACGACTACCTTGCGCGGCGTGATGCTGAGTGGGTTGCTTGGCTTACTTCATTCCACGGTCCGAGGCTTCTTGAAGACTTTGCGCCGGAACCTAACGCTTCTGGACCACCTTCTAGAAAGCACTGCCGCCACGCTGCTGTCTCCGTCCTTTTGTCGTATAGAAACGCCAGAGGTTGAAAGCTTTCCCAGAAGCCGATGTACTTCTCAAGCTCTACAGCCGAGAAGCGATGGTTAACCTGCAGTTGGCAATGCGACTCTGGGTACTGTATACCTCTGCACAACTTTTGGCTGCTTGAAGTGCATGATAACTGCCAAAAGGGTTTTCAAAACCTCTGAAACGGCGGCGGTCCCGTGTGGCGGTGTTTCGTCGAAGACGGTATGTTTGGCGGAAGTTTCCGCAAACCGGGCACGGCCGTGGTGGGTCTCACAACCAAACCTAGTGGCCTAGTTGTGGTTGGCATGGGGTCGGGACGGGGGCTAATTCACCTAGATTGAAACTGCCCTCTAGACTTCACCGCAGTTCCAGAGAACTTGGCTTGTTCGCCTCTTGGCCATGTCGCCCTGTTTGTGCATTGCTCTTTCAGCTGTCTTGTGTCTTCACGTTCCACTACCAAAACTCTTGGATTTTTGAAGGGTTTTCGTTTGATCTATGTCTGTTTTCGAGACCACCACCACCACCACCACCACTGCCAGCAATGTTGGTGCATGATGCTGCTCATGATGATGAGTTCGTGGTGATGATGCTGATGATGGTGGTGATGATGATGGCGATGATGATACGTGTGGTGATGATGATGAAGAGAAGATGATGATTATGATAATGATGACCCAACCAGGCCTGCAGCGGCAGTACAGCTGCTAAGTACACTGTGAATCCCCAAACGTAACACAAGCAGATCGCAGTGAAGTCCCAAAATCCCACCCTCGCCGATGGTTTCGACATGTCGTGACTACTCACATTCCTCCCATACTTACTCCATGCAGGAACACGCCGAATTCTGTAGTCCACTTCGGCTATTCATTGCTCGACAGCTTGTCATTGTGTGCTTGTGGGAATAGCAACAGGGCAGTGGATGTATGCAAGATTGGCTTGATGTCAACTCCCCTGCATGTGGGAGGTTGGCCAGCCGCTTCGCTTCTTGGGCATGTCCGTGGGCGTGGTACAGAGCCTCTGCCACCTTGAAACAACGGCAGTCCACTCCTGCAGCATGTCCGTGGCATTTCGTTCAGCTAGAGACTTGCACATGTATCGGACAGCACCGCCAGCATCTAAAGCGGGATTTAAGTCTCAAGTGTCATGCCGACACAGGGCGGCTCAGTCTTCAGATTCGAGCCCTCGAAGCTACCTACTACAGCGTGTCTCAGATATATCGGGCCGCCTGCAGTACCTAGTGTGTTTGCCCTTCGACTGGGAGTAAACACCTAGACTGCACAAGGAATGGGATGCCTGCTGACCAGAAGAAGAAGGCTTACAGGTGTGATGTCACCTACGTTACCAACAGCATCCTGGCAGCAAGATGAAGGTGCGAAGGAGGAAACGCCTTTGACTTGGGCCGTTTTCTGCTTTGACGACAGATGTGCCACATCCATGTCAGAGTGGTTTCGCACCGCCGGACTCATCACGGGTTTCAGCACGGTTGTTGGCCGAGGCGAGTTGGGTTTCGATTACCTCCGTGACCAGATGGCCCCGTCACCTTCGGACCTCTCTCTCCGAGAGGGTTCGCCGCGGCTTGGTGTCAAGGAGAAAGTGTAGGCTTCAGGTGCAAAGTTGGTCGGTGTTGGAGCAGATCACACGTGAACGCCCGGTCACTTTCGGGTAGCCGAATGAATCTGTGCTTGGGCGCCTGCGGACCCTCCCAGTCCTCAGGTTCAATTTTGCCGTGGTGGATGAGGTGGACTCGATCCTCGTCGATGAGGTGCGGGACAGCTTTGCTGAAGCTGGAAGCATCAGAGCATGCTGTGGTCAGGCACGGACACCCCTCATCATCTCGGGCGTTGCTGAGAACTCACCCACGAAGTACCAGGCCCGCGATCCGATTTCAGAGCTATTGAGCTCAGTGTCCGTTCATGTGGCTCAGTTCTCAGGTGGCCAGCGAGGTCTCCAAAGCACTGCGGAAAGAGGCGGGCAAAGGATGCACAAGCAAACACGGCAGCGCGGATGTTCCGGACTCTTCTCAGGTGCATTACACAGTGGACGAGAAGCAGAGACAGTGCGTCCTGATTGAGGTGGGAGCATCGTAGCGATCGTAGGGAGGAGCCGAGACTTCCCATGTTCTTATGCTTTACGACGCTACGAGGTCCGGGCCTCGAGAGGTCACCATGAATTGCCACATGCAACACAGACTGCGCCCTCACCGGTCCCCACTATCCCTTCCTCCCTTGCACAAGACACTCCGAACTTCATAAGACTGCATGTTGCGCCAGGGAGGTGTCGACGCGGCAGAGAAGCTTCTAGGCAAGAATGACCTCTTCGATCCAGAGGAAGCGACTGCTCAGATCATGATGCGGCATGTTCTGGAATTTTGAACTGATCATGTCGGGTCCAGGATCCGTGGTTCCCCTTCGTCACGAACGCATTGAATGCAAAGGAGCTGTACATCAAAGACAAGGCTGTGAAGATTCTGTTGCTTCTGAAGAGGACTTGCAGCAATACCGCGTGCCTTTCGCTTTAGTGCGCGGGCGAGAGAACCAAAGCAACTGAAACCTTAAGCCAGGGAACCTTCGCCAAGAAAGCTGTGTACAGCAGACGAAGCGGCAGGCTTACATCGTCAAGCGCGGCGAGGTGATGCGACTCGTCTTGAAGACAAAGCTCAAAGGTACAAGAAGCAATCGGGAAAAAGCTTTGGACGGTTTCCAGGGCTTGCTTAGCTGCCAGATCCGAAGGGCGCCCGCTCCAAGGATCGTGGACGAATTCACGGGACGCGTCATGGAGGGTCGACGATGGAGCAACGGACTCCATCAGGCTCGTGCTGGCGTTTTCTTGATTCCGCCCGATTGTGCGCAGCTCCCATTTGCTGTTTTGGCGTGCTTCACTTCAGGCGATTGAGGCTAAGGAGAACGTACAGATCCAGGCGGAGTCCGTCACACTGGCAAGCCGCTCGTCCGCTCTTATAAGGACTTGGTGCCTGGCCTTTGCGGCGGCTTGCACGCTTATGTATGGACGCACTTTTCGCTGACATCCTCCAGACACCCAGCATCAGGATGCTTGCAGAGCTCAGACAGCTAAGAACAGCCAATAGCCTGGCCTAGCATGTCAAATGCCGCAATCGGCCGAAGAAATCCTGTTGTCCCTCAACTGACCAGGCATTTCGTACCAGTCTCTGTTCAGACTCTTCGACAAGACCCTTGTCCGCAACAGGCAGATCAGTCGACACAGGCAGCGTCGAGTTGATGCATCTGAAGGTTTCGAAGTGTTACAGAATCAGAATCAGCACGTGCGCATGCGTGCCCTGTGCATCCTGGAACCCGGGTCACGCGGGCATGCCCCACCCGGCGCTGATGGATGCGCGTCGTCCGAGGCTCGGCGGAATGACCGGCACCGCTTTCACCGAAGCCAAAGAGTTCGAGGAGGTTTACAAGCTGAAGACGGTGCCTCGCCACGACATCGGCCGCAAGCCATCAGTCGCGCAGCGCCCAGATGCCTCAGGTCGTCATCCCGCCGAACCTGTCCAGGAGAGGGCCGAGGGTCTCACCGAAGCCCAGGCTTCAGCCCGTGCCAGCATAAAGATGACTGCAGGAAGCGCGAGGACAAGGATGATCAAGTCGGCGGCAAAGCTTCGTCGGCGATCACCTAATCCTGAGACCTCCATGAGTTCAGGTCTTTGTGGACGACATCGGAAAGTGGAAGGCCCTGCTTGAAGAACGGATCAGACAGAAGCTGGCTGTATGGGAGGGATGTCCTTGAGTCGTACTAGAACAGGGAGAGTGAACACACGATTCCTTGCAGTCTTGAAGGTCGGCGTGGCCAGCATGTCTCCACAAACCACAGCTTTCTGATTCCAAGTTTCGTACCCGACAGACAAGACGTGCTTGTGGGTTCCTGTGTCCAGTTGGGTGAGGCTTGCGCCCGCGAGATCTCAAATGCCCACCGAATTGGTCGGCCGGTCCTCATCGGGACAACCAACGCCGCCTGGCTGGGCAGTGTGACTTTCGGGGACGTGAATGGCTTTGGAGAAGCCTGCGCTGAACATAAATAGATGGACCTTGGGATCAGATCAGATCGGGTCGGGTCAGATCTCGAGGTGGAGAACTCCGAGATCATTGCAGAACTCCTCGATGCACTGGGAGTGCACGAGTCCCCAGTGTGAGCAGAGCATGGCGTTGTGATGCAGTCAAATTCCTGGAGTTCATTCGCTAGACATTCGCCTTCATTTATGTCGTATTGCTCTTTCAGTTACCTATTCGCCAATGCAGTAAGGGGATACAAGCAAGTCTTCTCCGTCTTCCTGCCACATTTGCTGATGCCCCTTACCGACATGCGCATGCGAAGCACATCTATAGCCCACCACCCGATGCACTTCATAATTTGGAGAATACGGAGAACCAGTGCTTCGACAGCTCCATAGGGTAGCAACTGGCAGGTAGGCCTTGCGAGTTTTTGGAAACAGCTATACGCTACAGGTAGTACTAGTACCCGATTCTTAACCAGACCCACGGATCCGTACGTGGTGCTGGTCTTGCAGATCATGCAGCCGTAGCAAGCCAAAGAAAATGGTTAAGTCAAGCCACACTAAAGGTGCAGACACTGAAAGCATGATCTTATCGATGTGCACGAGCCTACCCAAGTGTCTCTGTGAATGCATTTCAGGGGATGGTTTGCGACCCAACTAAGTCGACTTGCAGCCGGGCACACATTCCAGCAGCAGATCCAAACCACTGCAGGGCATACCAGCTCCTCAATGCCAAGCCTGAGAACGTAGCCCGGGAGACAGAGATCGTGGCCTCCAGTGGCCGCAAGTATGCCTGATGCCTATGCAGAAATCTTTCTTGCATCTCTGGTTCACTGTAAGATTGATTAGTTTCCGTTAATGTGGGTCGCGAACCCAGGCTGTGACGATCGCGACTAACATGGCAGGGCGAGGCTGCAGTCAAGGTGCTGAGTTGGGCTTGTGGGATCCGAGAGCTGCCAGGAACCGACATTCTGCTCGGTGGCAACCCCACCATGATGGCTCGGCTTCGATTGCGTGAGGCAGCCTTCTTCCTTGCTGGTGCCAGTCTGGACGACTGCCAAATAGCACGGTGCGTACTTTGCTGTCGGAGTATCACGACAAACATTCTCGTAATCAGAAGCAGCGTCATAGTCCCCGTCGATGCCATCACCATCATCACCATCATCACCAGCATCACCACCATCACCATTTTTCGGCAGCTGGTATAGTGTTAGCGGGGTTGGGTCTCAGGCTTGTCTAACGGTTTGTCTTCAGCATCAACCCCGCAGGTCTTGCAGTTAGTTCAGGGTTTAGGGTCTGCAAAAGCAGGCCGGTATTAGCAGTGCTGGTGCTCGGTCCCACAGTACATCATAACCGGCACAAGACCTGCGATAACGGCAGCACTGCCTACAGTCATACTGCTGCAAACTGTTTACAAGCCACGCCAGGAGCTTTATGGCAAGCTGTTCCCTCGCAAGTCCTGGGCCCGTGCCCTACAGTTGCTTGCACCACCGGAATCTGCTCGCCCATCCAACTCAAAGTGTTTCTTCTGTCGCGACCCAAAAGCGATAGTGTTGGCTGCTTGTACTTCGGTCAGACAGGAATGAGATTTGGAATCCAGCCATGTTCAAGGTCATCTTCCATACTTCGGCGAACTGCACGAAGTGTACAGAACAGCAAGAAATTTAAATCTTGCAACTTTGCCACGTAAATCTGCAAAACGCATACGACGTAATCGTTGAGCTGAAGGCTATGCCCGTGGAGTTCTACCCGGTGGATCTTACGCCGGATCTGCAGACGCTTGTGCCTCTCCGCACTTGCTGCTTCTGTGCGAGCCGCGGGGTAAGAATTTCTCCAGGTCTAAGAGCGACCGTACTTTGGATATCTTCTGAGCCTGCCTTGCTGAAGTCCAGAACTTTACGAGAAACAGCTCGGCAGGTCGCTGATGCCGTGGCTGGAACGGTGGAGGCCACAGGAGATTGTGCAAGCGAGCTTCGAAACTTTTCCGGGTCTCTTGCCAGGCTTGGACTCCGAAAGAGACCGATCTGAAACCAACATCTCTGGAGGCTCGAAACGGACGCATTTCTGGCCTGCCGTGGCAGGTTCTTGTAAGGGTCGATGCAGGGGGTGTTTGCACATGTGTGGAAAGATCTGATGGGCGTTGATTTCTTCGGCACAGACTGGAGGCAGAAGGCTACGGCTACAGGTGCATCTTTCATTGTGACCCACCAGACCGTAAACTACACCCCCTGCAAGGCTGCAGAGCAGATTGTTGCCCAGGCGGCTGCGAAGCGTCTCCTGTTTAGTTCAGTCGTAGGAGTCTCCACATGCGAGAGACCACTCGGATCCGCCACACAACAAAAATTCTGACGCGGCGCAGGGGCGGCTGACAGAGCTCGAAGCCGAGGACCACAAATCGCTTCATTACAGCATCCATCAGTTCCGATCGGTGCCTTCAGCAAGATTTGGTTGGCTTCAAAAACAGGAGCGCTTGTCTTTGGCATGCGAGAAGGCGCCGACTGATGATGAGGCGAAGCGCAGTTGGGGTTGGACATGTAGGAGGCGATGTCAGAGAGCTGCGGGAAATCTTTGCCACAGATTCCCATGTGCCATCACTTGCGGGAGACGCTTGGGGGGGAGGTCAGCTGCCATGCGAGACACACAGATGTGTGCGCGCATGCTTTTGCTCACACGCTGGCATCTGAGCGCTAGCGACGGATTGGTCATGCTCTGCAGTTTTTGGAGGCGATTCTCCAGCTCCGAGAGGCTTACAAAGCTTTGACAGCACACTACAAGCAGGCCGGACTGCCGGACGGCAGAGCTCAACAGCTTTCCAGCGAGTCCTCGGCAGTGCCCAAGCTCTGTTCGCAAACCTGAACTGTAAGTCAAGTTCGACGCTGTGCCGATCGGCCGCAGATTACCGACCTCGAGAAGGAGGAAGTCAAGGCCTTGGGAGGACTAATGGTGCTCGCCCCAGCTGCCTTAGGTGCCTTGGCTATCTCTTCCTGTCTGGCAGCCGCTGCGAGGGCTCCGTGATTGCTTGAGGTGCTGGGCACCGAGCGACACGAGTCGCGGCGCATCGACAACCAGCTTCGTGGCCGCTGTGCCCGGATCCCGTGCTCTCAGAGTGAAGGGAACACCAAAGTCGGTGATGCAAAAGCGGACATGCTGGACGCCAAGGCCAGACAAGGAGACCCCGGAAGCACGCGATTTTTCCTCAGCCTGGTGCCAATATCCGGGTCTGCAAGCCGTGTGCACTTCAGGTTGCCATTGAGCGGTGACTCAGAATGGCCCGTTTCTAGTTGATGTGTTTCCGCCGAGGTTTGAACGACACAATTTTCCGCATCTTCGGAGGCCGCTTCAGACTGCAAGTCCTGTTCCCCCATAGAGTCCGAAGTTTGCTTCCCATTGTCCTTACTTGACTGCGGTGGTGGCTGTGCAGGCGACAACATCAAGAACATGATGAGCCATGCTGGCCTGTCGATCTTTCCATAGAGACTTGTTTTTGGCATGCTGCTGTCCGCAGAGTCCGGGCAAGAGCAGCGCGCTGACACTGAAGATGTCGAGTCCAGGACAAGCCGTTAAACGAGGCCAGCTCATCTACATCTAGCCACGCTGGCTGCTACCGCCAGTAAGGCAAACAGCCCCTGCATGATTTAAGATGTTGTGCTTGAACTACTTGTACTGCCACGGCTGCTCTTGGAGGGCTCGGTTTTCCATTATAATCCTTAGTTGGCAACAGAACCGTGCCTGTAGGATCAAGGGTTGGAGCTGGAGTAGGCCGAACTTTGCATGTTGAGCCCTTGCGAGGGGTACGAGCGAGGTACGGATGGTGGGCCCCCGAAACAGCATGTTCAAGAGTCTTGCATGACAGGAGAGCAAGGTATGTTATTCCTGCGCAGTATGTGATGGAGCCGTGCCAAAGCTTGTGTCGTGCCAGAAGCGATGAGCCTCAGCCAGCCGGAAGATACCCCGCTGGAGCGCGGCGCCATGTGCAGAGACGGGAGGTTGCGCGAAGAGACTCAGGGGCATTTCACAAAGGTCCGGCCTTCTCTCCAACTCCCTCGAGGAAGCCCAGAAGAAGGTGGGTCGTTGCGCATGGCTCCGGGCTGTCAGAACTTGTGAAGCCAGTGAAGACGTCCTCCCTCCATGGATTCACATTTGTATCTGCAGTGTTGGGGAGCTGTCCACCCGACTTCTATTGGTTTGTAGATGATGCAGCAGTTCCAGACTCGTCTCCGAGGCATATTTGGTTTGTGTAATGCGCCAGCTTCTGCTTGAAGCACGGGAGACTGTGCGAGAAAATCACATCAGGTTAACCGCTCATTGAAGCCACAGCTCCAACGCAGACCCTCGCCGAACAAGCTCCCTACCAGCCCCACTTCACTGAGCGACTCACGAACCGCCGAAAGTCAGTGCATCTTGTGTTGACCAAACAGCGAGTTACGCGGTAGTCGTGGCCAGGCATGATCCGGCCATCAACCCAGCCCGACCCAAACCCACCTACAAGCCCCCAAACCCCAGCCGAAAGCAAAGAGCCCGTGTCGCCGTGTCGCCATGGGTCTGCTTTAAGCCCAGAGTTTCTCGCGCTCATGGTTCGGGCGCTCTGCTTCTGCGCGCGGAGACCAAGAAACAGAAGCCCCACGTAAGACCCCGGGCCCGGCCCAGCCGCCCAGCCGCCCAGTTGACGGTTCTTCTGACGGTGCTGGTCTTCCTTGCTGCGAAGGTCTGGTGTAACGATTAGGATTCTGAGCCGCTGCAAGCGCGCCCTCAAGTCTTCGCTTTTGCAGCTTGGGCTGCTGTACCTCTTCGGCTTCCAAGACTGGGTCACGCCGCCCATCTCAGGCCTTGACTTTTCGCGTCGCTGCGCTTACAACTGTGCTAACCGCTGTGCCTGCAGTGTTTGTGCTTCTGGGGCTGCGCTTCGATGGCATGTCTCTGCAGACCTGGATGTTCCAACGCCGAGCTCTGAAGAGCCGGTGACGCAGAGCACCTTGCTTGAACGCTAGTTCTGGTGCCAGGACTGTCTTGCATGACACAGGATTTACTTGACTTTTGCACGGTCAACCAACTAGTACATCAGAGTTCCTTTCACTGCTTGGTGACGTGTGAGTGTCGCAAGATGTAACGCAGAGCTTGATTATAGGTCGTACGACCTCCAAGGCAAAGTAGAGCCAGGTGTCCATACCTGTCAGGTGCTGCACACCTCGAAGCATTGCAGGCTCCGCGTGTTTGCCTTGGGATTCAAGTCAGGCAGCTTAAGATAGCAACAAACTCAAGATGAAGCTGCTTTGAAGCCTCATGGAATCATTTTGAAATCGGAAAACATGCGATTCTATATGCACGCTGGCTTTGAGGGACGGATGTGACATGGGAGAGTGGAAGCCCAGCCTTCTGGACCCGCAGGAGTTGCGCCGCGGCAATGCGAAAGCAGCCCTTGCAAAAGCAAGAGGCCGGAGTGGAGCGGACAGCGGGCCCCCGGGCCCCCCAGGGCTTCTCCTCTTCTCTTTGTCCGCTCTTTGAGGCTGTGCCGCTGAACACGGCGGCTGCCGCGGCCTTCTCGGTGAGCTGTACCTCACGGGTACGGAGGCACAGAGCGCCCCCAGAAGACGCCCCACAACTCCAACCCTCGCCACCTCGCCTCGCCAGGTTGCACAGGATCTCGCCCAGGCAATGCACTGGTTTCAGGCAGTCCTGAGCTCTGGCTATCCCTGAGCACCTGCCTGCCGCGCTGTGTCACTTGGCAGGCGGGCGCAGACCTTGGAGACCCGGACTCGCAATATGCGCTCGGAGTCCTCTATGCCAACCTCCTGGAGGCCTCCGCTCCGCAGACTTTTCTGAGAAGATGGCACCAGACTTGACAGGAGTCCTCGCCCGAACTGCAGAAGAACGAGGTGTCCGAGTCCAGAATCGTTTCTGCTCGGACGAAGCTAACAGAAATCATGAAGATAGTCTTCTTTGAGGATGCGTGTTCAGAAGGGTCGCCTGAGCCATTTTTTGGAAAAGCAAGATACATTGAAAGCATTGGGGTTTGTTCAAGAACATGCGAGAAACTCTCAAACCATTCCCCAACATTCCTAATGTCGAGTCCGCCCAACGACACTTCTGCGAAAGTCGGAGTTTCTAGCATGCTTTGGCATGATGTGGAGTGTAACATCTAGCAGCGTTTGAAAAGCGACAGTTTATTGTTTCAAAGCTTGTTGCTTTGCTCGTATACAGATAAAATTGACTTTTGAAAGTTTGTTTGTAATGCTAGGCGAGGTGTTGCACTGCTTCCTGGTGTTTGGTGTTCTCAGTGTTCGGTGAAGTTAGCTGATTGAAGCGTTTCCAATGAAATTTGCAAGGAAGGATATGTCAAGTGATCGTTTCCAATTGCTCAAGCATATCAGCGTCCACTGCAGGGTCTGAGCATCCTCTACCTCTATGCTGCTTCTCTGGCAGGGCACCTTGGGGCCATGATGGTGCCCTGGCAGAAAGTGTAGATTGGAACTAAGTATGGGTCTCCTCTTTGAATGGCCAAAGCTTAGGATCCCACAGGCCATATCCCATAGACACGAGCCAGTAGCTGTCAGAATCTCTGACCAAGGCGATGGGCTACAGGCTGCACCGTCAGTTGGATTTTTTAGGATTGCGGTGTCGTGGAGTCTACCCTCTTACGTGCCCAGAGCCTCGACAGTCGATACCTTCATCTCCATGTTGTAACCCTCCATGCGAAGGAAATTTCAGACGGGATCTTGCCGCCCCTGTCCACGTGGCAGGCATTCAGAAGGCCTTGGCGCGCCAAGGGCTTGCGGCACTGCAGCCCTCAATTACATCGAGGCGCCGGTGTGCGTCCGACATACTACCTCTGATGCGAATCGGCTCAGGTGGCTCGAAGGGTCGCGCAGGCAGGCCGCTCACTTAGAGGGTTTCAAGTTCGCCATTCCACGCGTGTCCCAGGTCTATTCTTCTGGAATGCCCAAGGCGGTCGAGCTGGTGAGGCAAGCATTCAGGGCTTACCGGCCTAGGCCGCTTACAGCTCCCGACCAGGCTTGGCGTAGACAACCGAGACCGCCAGATGAGCCTTTCAGTTCAAGCCTCGGTGCACAGCCTTTGTCGCCCTCGGTCTCGAGCCTCCCTCGCTCGCTCGCTCTCTCGCTCTCTCTCTCTCTCTCTCGCTCTCTCTCTCTCTCTCTCTGTCTCTCTCTTTGGAAAGGAGATGGCGGTTTTTGTGGAGATCGCTGCCAGCACCTTGAAAGCAAGCCGCTGGAGCCTGGAGCACTGGAGCCATACTTCGTTTGCCTTGCAGTTACACGACTCCTCGTTCAGAGGCGGAGATGCCAACGTTGCAGCTGCCGCACTCCAGCCGCAGGGCAGGGTAGCTGCGAAAGCTCCAAGTTTCTGGATGAAACAAAGCTTGACAAGGTGTTACAATATGCTGCATGACTCTCACGATCCATTTGATCCATGTCGATCCGGCTGTTCGATCGGCTAGGTGGGCAAGCGATACTTGCTTGGCCTTGCCAGAGCCTAAGCTAAGAGAGTGCCGTTGCTACCCTAGCATGCTGCCCGCGCATTGCAGTAACACGAGGAGGGATTCCACCAGAACTATGCGCGAGCAGCCGGTCACTTGACCACAGCGGCGCAGCAGCTTGGTCTTGGATCATGTGCAGGTGAGACTTGCTAGCCTCAAGTCTTATGGTGTCGTGACCTCGGCTAACGGAGCAGACACGACCGGCATTGACGTTCTTCTAGGAACTCGCTTGTCCCAAACACTAGTAGAAGACCTGAGCCACAACACTTTCAGTGATGTGAGCCTGCTCTCTCACACACTAGGCTCACGAAATGCAAGGACCGCCTGGATGAAGCATCCCACATCTTGACCAGAAGAACTCAAAGCTTGTAAAACCAAGCCGGCTGCAGATGCCTCAAAACCGAAAGACGAGGCAAGAAACACGGAAAGTAATCAACAGCATGCAACGCGAGATGTTGGTGGCAACTGCATGTATTGCCTTGAAGCGTGCATGTTGCAAGCTTCAGGAAGCATCATCCCAACGCCATGGCTCTCCTGGGTCTCTTGGCGATGGTGATCTGATGATCTCTGAATCGAGCCGAGATGTACTTGCCCAATGCATAGCGAGACTGAGGCTACATGTACAGCAGCCTGGCAGCAGTTCAAGCAAAGTTGAGAAATGGCAAAACTGCAGTTGCCATGTTGACCAAGGCATCCGAAAAGACAGCAAGTCCTGAGTGGCACAGGGTTCTAACATTTTGCAGGGCTCCGACATGACCGAGGGTTCTGGCATGAGGGAGGGGTCCCTTTGGCAGAGGGGTTTCTGACACGGCATGACATAGATTCGGTCCATCGGAGATGCAGACTCTGCAGAGAATCCAGTCGTCAACGGATGCTCGCAGCGCCTTCGCTGTTTAGCCAGGTCAGAGCTTTGTTGTCCGACCGGTCGATGGTTTTCAACGGGTAGGTCTCCGCACCGAAAATTCAGTTTTGTTTTGTGGTCCTGACCCAGCTTCACCGAGTCATCAGCAGATTTCGGGGCCTCTTGCTTCCGGGTGCCTCAGGTCTCGGGCTTGGTGTGACCAAGGATCTGGACACTTGGCTTTTGTAATTTGATCTTGGCATTTCCTCGACCGTTGCAGTTGCCGGAAGGATTACAGTGATCATGGAGCAAGGATCGTGCCTACAGATACTTCCACGACGCGGCCTCGCGGGACGATGCCTTAGGCCACCGTGGGAGACCGTCCTCGAGCTCTACAAGCCTGCAGCTGAGCAAAACCCACCCCGTGCGGAAGGCCACAACGGCTTGGGCTTCATTCACTTCCACGGCACGAAAATCCGAGCACAGAGCTTTGACCTCGCCCGGCGCCTGGTGGAGGGGATGTGTGTACTTGTCTTCAGAGTAAAAAGGGGTCCAAGGTTTTCCATGCGAAGCGGTCGGCAAATGGCGGGCTTTCGTTGTGCAGTCTCCGGAGGCCTTTCGCCACTTCAATGTTTCGGCACACGCTGGCAGCGCGGATGGCATGCCCTCGAGTTGCATCCCATTCAGGGGATGTCCACGTTTGCCGCCCAGTTTCAATGGGTTGCCCAGGTTCAATCTGGCCTCGCTGTACCTCACGGGCATGGGCACGGAGCAATCCTTCCAGCGCGCTGCGCACTGGTGACCTCGGCCGCAGAGGAAGTGACGAGAGCCGACCCTGCACTTGGACTTGGACTGCACGATGAGGTATACACAGGCACTTGACCGAGGCCACACTCCCGCAGCCTACACGCCACTGGGTCAAAAGCACGGAGTTGGAGTGTGGTGTCATGTGGTGTCGCGGTGCTTTCTCTTTTGGGCCTTTGCGGCGAGGTTGGCCGTAATGCATCTCAACGGTATCGGCGCTGTTCGGAACTGCAAGATGGCCGTGGAGCTGCTCAAGCGAGATGCTGGGCCGCAAGGGCAGAGTACGCTTCGAGATGCGTGCGTTTCTGCCTTTCTATTTCTATCTGCTGAGGTTTGTGAGCGAGGTGCTTGGGTCTCGGGGAAGCTCCCAGGCTCAAAGAGTTCTGCTGCGCGGCCTTGCTCTCCGACTCCCGTGCCGAGGCTCCGTGAAGCCTACGAGCTGCAAGAGAAGCAGAGCGCCTCGGCGCAGCAACGAGCGAACGTCACGGTCTAACGAGCTCTCATCCTGTGCTTTCTGCAATACAGCTGCATCCAAGGCTCTGCAGGAGCTGCGTGGCGCTGCTGGGCTATTGGCTATTGGTGATGTTGTGTACCTGCTGCACAGCTTGTCAGACACTGGGATTTGCCAGGCTTTTTACAGCTCGCGGAGGCTGGCCACGAGGTGCGTGATAGCACTTCACGTCTTGCGACGAAGTGGGGTTTCTCCAGCCGAGGTGGCGCAGATGAATGCAGCTCACCTCTTTGACTCAGGTGCCCATGAAAAGAAGCTTGTGTCGGGAAGTGGGACTGCGATCAATGCTCCTGCAGGTGCGGCATCCTTCCTGCTGAATACCAGCCGGATGCTCAGAGATTTGTGGGACTTTCATAGCTGTGCTCAGCATGCCTCGGCTCGCATGTAGCACAGGCGAAGGTGTCGCAGAACCTGCGGAGGACAGACGTGATCTGGAGAAGCAGCCCAGCCAACCCAGCCGACAGAACTTCACTTGGAGGATCGGCGCTGGGGCCGCTTCTTTGCCCAGCGCCACTACGAGCTCTCTGCCGAGCAGGGTAATGCCTTCTCGGACACGCAGGGCTCTCCGAGAGATGCCGCCTTCGAAAGCCAGTGATGTTCGGACTCTGCTCCTCACAGGAGCTGCGGCTCGGTGATTTCGCCTACTATGGCTGGCGCTGGCTCGCTTCTCCTTCGGTGCCTGGTGCCGGAAGCCATGAGGGAATCCGGTCCTTTTCCTGTTTTTGGCCAGGTTGGGGATTTCGTTTGCACAGCAGCGCTGCTGTGGACGGCGAGGCCGGGTCCCGGCTGCTTGCCTCTGCTCGCCTCTGCTCGCCTGGAGGATTTCCAGAACGAGGCCGAGGGCGCGCAGCCCGTCGACCTCGCAGAGCCACTGGGTTAAACTTCGGAGCCGGGCCTCACCTCCCTGTCTTCTCTGCACTTTGCGCTGAAGGACAGCAGACACTTGGCAGCTGGTCGCCCAGGACGGAGTATAAAGAAGCCCTGAGCCTTGTCCTGAAGCGTTCTGCAATCCGTTCTTGGATGTGCAGGAGTCAGACATCGACTTGTCACTGGCACACTACAGGCGAAGATTGGGTGGAGTGCAACGTGTGGGCGAGTGGGCTGCCTGTTTGTTTTCAGGGATGGATGGAAGGAGGAAGGGGAGAGAGAGAGAGAGAGAGTGAGATGGATGGAGAAATGGATGGACGGAGTGACCGAGGGATGGAGGGAGGGAGGGAGGGAAAAAAGAGAGATAGCGAGAGAGACAGATGACCGCCCCAGCCTAACAAGCGAGGCTAGCAGGAAGGAAGGAGCAGTGGCATGAAGAAAAACCAGGCTCAGCATTCAAAGAAGGACCCCAGCTTAATCAAAAGCCAGGTGGAGCATGAGAAGAGAAATTCGTTGGCAGCGATCCCAAATACTCTGTCGCTGCCCCCTGCTGCGAAATGGAAAAGCTTGTCGCTTCGTGTTGCGAAACGGAATTGTACTTGATAGACACGAACCTTGTTTCCACTGCGGACTGCGTTTCATGTATATATTTGCAAGCGATTGGAGGGTGACCTCCCTAAGCCCATGACCGAGGACGGTACACGCACACACACAGACTCACTCACTCCCACACGGGACGGCTGCTGGGGAAGCTCACATGCTGCTACGAGACTCTGCAGAGGCAATGTGCCTTTATTTCACCTCACAAGCATCTTGGTTGTGCAAGGCTAGCCGACATCTGGCGGGTACGGAAGCTGATCCTGCAGAGTCGCAAGGCAGAGGGACAAAAAGAACAGGAGAAAACAGAGATGAAGGCAAGAAGCACGAGATATCACAGGACACGGCCGAGAAGCTTGCTCAAACGCCGGGCACTATGCGGGGCACGGCCCAAGCTGCGCATTTCAGCCCAAGGCGACCACGGCCTGAGTGCCTTCCATGTCCCCCGCAAGCAGAGAGATCGCGCCACGCCATCGAGGGCAGCCCGATGAGCAGTTCACAACTGAAGAAGCATGTAAGGGAAGGCCAAGAATCATTAGAGTGTGAGGTCGGGAGATAGGTTCACAGACGAGGATGTAGACGACGCGAAGGCTTCTGGCCACATCCCTTACCTTTCATGGCACATGTCCGAAATTCTTGCAAGAGCATGCAATGGAGACGTAAGTTTGGTGATGTGATGATGACGGACTACCCTGAACAACATCTGCATTTGCACACAGTGTTCAGCCACGTCTGGATGTGTGTTTTGCCCATGCTGGTCTTTGGAAGCCTTGACTTAGCCCTGCCTCAAGCATTGAGTTGTTCTGCCGCCAGCAGTTTTGCTGATAAGATAAGCATTGAGCACTTTTTATCGTGGCCGTGCAGACGATCAATTTAGCATCAGCAAGCAGCTTCCAAAGGCGGACGGCCACAATGCGCATCGCCGGCGAGTGGATGCAGTGCCTTTGCTTGCCTCGGGTAGGGGCTTGTCAGATCTTGCCATTGATTTGCAGAGGTCACCAGTGTTTGGTTCTTGAAGAGCTCTGACACGTGTTACTTCGCAGGCCTTACGTGGCAAGGGCCCACTTCAATCTGGGCTCCGCCCTCAGCCCTGCGATATGAGCTCATCTGGCAGAGGCAGGGAACCTGATCACAGGCTACATGCATCAGTTCGGCATCGGAGTGATGCCACTGGGACTGAAGCCTCACGGGCTGCGGCAGGGCGTCAGTGTAAGGTGCGCGTCTCTTGCCATTTTGAGTTGCCCTTTGCGACTTCTCTCGCCTTGTATGGATCTGCGTCATTCAGGCTAGCTTCAGCGGACTGTTGTGACGTTACACTTTTACTTGAAGTCTAAGCGGTACGTCTTCGCCAAGCATCTTCTAGGCAAAGAAATCAAAGAAGCTATACAACAGTGAAGCATTGGATCACGACTTCCCGGAGGAGAAGTTAGATATGCTGGTATCAGCGGCAGCGGGAGTGGAGCAGAAGCAGAAACGTCAGCAGGTCAGTGGCAGTCGTCATCGTAATAGTAGTAGTGGGAGGAGTAGGAGTCGTAGAAGTAGTAGGAAAAGTAGGAGTGTAGGAGCAGGAGGAGTAGCAGTAGCAGCAGGTAGCAGGTAGCAGTAGTAGCAGTAGCAGTAGTAGCAGTAGCCGAAGTAGTAGAAGTAGTAGCAGTAGTAGCAGTAGTAGCAGTAGTAGCAGTAGTAGCAGGAGCAGCAGGAGCAGCAGGAGCAGCAGGAGCAGCAGGGGTAGCAGGAGCAGCAGGAGTAGCAGGAGTAGCAGGAGGGGCAGGAGCAGGAGCAGGAGTAGCAGGAGCAGGAGGAGCAGCAGCAGTAGCAGTAGCAGCAGCAGCAGGAGCAGGAGCAGGAGCACCCGTCGTCGTCGTCGTAGTAGTATTTGGTACTATTGCATTGCACTCGTCACACCAGTCCGTGGCGTTCGACGAAGGACGAGTCACTTGACTCGGCGACTTGAAGTCGCACCATACGATTCATGGCTCCAGAGACTACTAGACCCGACATCTTAGTCCAAGTCGTCCAAACAAAAAGACGTGTCAACTTTGTTGGCACTTGCTTCCGCCGACTGTCCGCCCTTGAACTGAATCTCGCTTCGGCCATCTCTCTCATTCGCATTTGCAACGCAAACCTTTGGTGCAATGTCCTGTGAGCGTTGCCCTCGCGTGACATCCTGAGATTCCCGCGGACGTCTCGATCGATGCCCCAGGTTTCTGGATGAAATGCCAACTAGGCTGCCGCGCTGGCAGCGTTTGGTGTGCATGTTCGGATGTCCTTGAGTGCACACCGAGCAGCAGGTCAAATGGCCAACGCCTGAAGTCCTGTAGCATCCTGGGGTAGTGCACGTGGACTCCCATACGCAGTCCGGGCATTGCATCATTCATGTGCTTCTGATACTTGCTACACCGCTTCGTGTGGCCCTGTGATCCCCTTTCACAGGCTGAACAGCAAAGGGGTTTGTGCAGCGCCGGATACTTGCGTTCGCAGCCCCTACGGCTGCACTCTCTGAGCTCCGCCGCGTGGCACGATGGCGGCGACTCCATGCTGACCTGGGCAGCAGCAATTCCGTATCCAAAGGGGGAGAATTTGAAGCCACAAGGGTTCCCTGCTTTCACAGTTGCGTTGGCGGCTTCTCTGCGGCGTCACAGCTTTTTGGCGAAGATGGTATTTCCTCGCAATGCCGTCATATCGGCTGGCGGAGATCTGGGCTCCGGGTCACGGCTTCGGCCATCCCCGTGCCCCTGTCATGCGTACGACACTCGCTCTTGCCTACGCAGTGCTCAGTTAAGGGAGCAACCCCAAAAAGGTCCCGGGACCTAAACCCCAAAAACAAGAAACGCAGAGTCATGGCCAGATGTAAGCAGGTTTTCTCCGGCTCACAGATAGGCCCCGTGCCTTACTCACCGAAGATCATGGGAGGCAAAAGCAAGGAGCCGCGCCTAACCGGCATCTCACTCTCTGGATGCCGGCAGAACCCAAGCGAAGCCAGATGGTCGCGATGGCACGGTCCAAGGTGATAGTAGTTCCTCACCGTATAGGCCACGAGTGTGACCCTGTCACACTTGCCCTATCTTTCCGTACAGTGAAGGACACGGCTTGCCGGAAAAGTCGTGGCGTGGTTCTGTAGGTTGAGGATGCAGCCTTTGAGGAGCTTGCCTTCATGCTCCTGAAACACCGTGCCATCTTCGTCCTCCAGCCAAAGTTCTCATCCTTCAAAGGGAGTGATTGCGATGAGCGCGTTGTCTGCTGGGCCGCTGCCGGTATCCCGATGTACTGGCAGCTGACAGTTCACATGGATCGCCAGCGATGTCCATTTGTGATGCGGCAGCACATGTGCCATGAAGCGGTTCAGGAGCCGACACAGGTTTGGGTGTCCAGCCGTGTGCTTGCTGATTCCAATGAAGGCCGCACATGAGCAGGCTCCGACCGTAAAGCTCAGGGCCTTGAATTGGTTCTGCAGCTTTCCATGCCGGCCTGTCGCCGCTGTGCCTCCTAGGCATGTCTCTCCGCAAGGAGAGCTATCGGCGCTCGAATGGAATCCAGAAGCTTGCGGAATGGTGCGGCTAAGGCAAGCCATATGGACAAACCCCGGAAACCTGTGCTACATGAACGCGCTTGTCAGGTGCCTCTGCTGGGCCCTGCTTGGCTTTCCCGCTTGGGATCAGGCAGTCTCGCGGTTGGACACGGCAGCCATCCGCTCTCTCTCTCCCTGCGTGTTGCACCGGTGTGCCCTTTTGATCTTCGCAGCTGGAGGTCTATCCTCTCGCGGTGGACTCGCCCTCATGCCCAGCAGGATTGTGCCGAGCTCTTAGCCCACCTCGCTGAGCGCTTTGATTCCTCCTTACCGTTAGGTCGTTGGGACGCTAGGGTTCTTGAGGAGGGCTCTGTTAGGTTGATTCCGGTCTTTGCTACTGCGCTCTAGGCCTTGACCCTCCTGCTGCTGGCCGTGCGGATTTGCAGGCCCTTGTGGGGCAGTGGCACGGCCAACACGCCATGCATGCGTTGCAATACCCGCCCCCGGTGCTGGTTCTTCGCATCGCGCGCTACGGCTGCTTCTGGGGCTGTCGTCAAGAACCACTGCGTCATCACGTGGTCGCGCTTCCTTAGTGTGCCTGCCTTCCTAGATGATTCCCTCGCTAACACCTCGCTCCGGTACCGTATATGTGCTGCTACATACCACGTAGGCCCTTCTCACCTCGGGTCACTACACTTGTTCCCTTCTTGCGGATGATCAGGCTTGGTACTGTGATGATGGGGTTCAGCCAACGCCCCGGGATTGTTCAGGCTCGGATTTTGAGTTTGCTTCGGATCAGGTGTATCTTCTTTGGGCTACCCTTGAGCCTGCGCATGTCAATGCCGTTGTGCGGATGGCGTTCGGTCGCCCTCCGCCCCGGCACCTGCCTGAGGTCATCCTGGGCGCCCTGGCGCCCACAGGGGTTGGGAGACCGGAGTCCGTTCACCCTCCAGGTCTGTGCTGCTGCGTCGCTTTGCGATGCGCGGCGCTGGTCATACTGTGCCTTCTGCCCACCTACTTTCGAGCTTGCGCCGACGGCGGCGCCACGTTTCGCCGGGCAGTCTGAATATTCGGGAAATGCCGATATCTTTACGCCGCAGCTTGCATGTCCGCCTTGAGTTGTAACACTAGGATCTTGCTCACATGCCAGTCCGCGTAGCCGCCCCATGCAAACATACACATCCAACCCGAGTCTGACTAGCTAGGCTGTTACATGCGCTTGCGGTCCGCAGCAGCGCTGACTGCCCGGTCTGGGGATTGCATGGGCGCTCCTACTGCGGCCCTAGTCCACATAAGCTGGTGCACATGAAGTGTCCCACTGCTCCTGTAAAGCTAGCCTGCTCGGCATCGCCTCACTCACATCCGGCAGCAACGTATGCGTTGCGCTAGGAGTGTCCGTGCTATGGGGCATTCAAGGGCCCGGGCTCAGGCCACACTGCAAATTCAGTGCGTGTAGGGAGCCTACAGGCGGCTGCTTGATTCTCGAAAAAAATTGCAAACTGTGCCTATGTGATTCATTGTGGCGGACGGCCCATGGCCCAGGTTGGCTCTGCAAAGCTGTACTGTGACTGTGCCTGCCTGGCTCAACTCACATCTGGGCGACCCTGATCGTCAGCTAACCTCCACCTTATCCCGCAGTGTCCCGGTCCCGCAGAGCTCAGTGCTTACCGTCAAACCTGCACCGTTCAGCCCGCTTGTCACGCAGTGTTGTGCGTATCAGTCACCCTCTAGCCCTCACCCCCGCACGGGTTCTGACCTTTTCTTTTAATCTCTTCGGGGCTTCAGGGTCTGGGTTCTCTGGGTGTCAGGCTTGCTCAGGCCAGCTTACACCGATCATTGTCCATACGCGCGCCCCCTCGCCGTCTGGTGGCGGTGTTCCGCCTGCTTCACTGCGCTGCTTGTTGCATACATTCGCTGCTGCACTGGCTGACTCGCTGGCTGCTTGACATCTGGAAACGCTTCTTCTGTCACGGACGTTGTCATCGGCTGTGGTTGGCCGCGGTGTGTTGTGCTTCTTGTGCTATTACAGGCCTCTCAGGCGCTGGCCGTACTGGATCGGGAGCCACTCTTCAACATTCTGGTCACGCCTACACCTGGAAGTGGCTGCAGCTGACGGTGCCTTCCACTTTGTGTCTTCAAGCGCTTTATTTCTCGGAGTCTGGTTGTATAGTGGGCATCAAACGTAGGAAGAAGAAAGAAAAAAACACACACCAGCACTATGTTCCCACAAAGGCCGGCTCACGTACCCCAGGACCTCTGGGAGCTTGAGTTTCCATCGATTCTTGGATTGTCACACCCTCGCTTTTCAGACGATGTTGAGGCTGAGGATGGCGATACGGCTCCCCGCGAGGATGGAATATGTCCTGCTGGGGAGGTGGCGACGTCCTCCTCTTCTTCTTCTTCGCATCCCATTATCCTGGAGCCTCAGCCAGCACTGGTTCCCTCGCCCGTGAGTTGGAGCGATCTCTGGAATTTGCCGGACGAGCATGTTGTTCGCACTTTGTCTGTCTTTTGCTATGGGTGGAGTCCTGGAGCCTCCGTCCCGGGACGAGCTGCACAATTGCTCAAATGGCTCAGCTTTGCCATACGCTGCCTGATCAGAATGTGGCCAAGCGCCGCAAGCGATGCACGTCAGATGGTGAGACAGGTCGCAGACAGTATACTTTATCTGTTGGAGCATTCGCTGCCGGCGGCACCTGTGGTGTTCAGAACAATACATCACTACTTCTCGAGCTGTACTCTGCTGATGAATGTGATGCATTACTGGCATAAGGATCGCCACAATGAGGCTCACACCATGAACCAATTGATTCATGCAACTTATCCCTGGACGGACGGTGACCGCATCATTCTCATTGCACATCATGCCAAAGGTCTCGCGGCACTGAAACCCGAGGACTGTTCCCTGCTGCGTCAAGCCGGTTTTTCGCTGATGACGGACGATGGTGACTAGGTGGTGCCCCCCCTTTTGGGGCCATCTCCTATGCACTACTCCCTGGCTGATTATGCCTTTGCGCTCTGCTGGCTTACGCTTTTTCTGCCTCGGTCCACGCTGCGGTGCGTGCTCTTTTCTGCATTCACTCTCCACTCTCGGGGCCGTCATGCTATCACCTGGCCCTGCGGGGCGGTGACGGCCCTAGGTTTTGGTCTGTGCGTACGAACGGGTACGCGCTGTCGAACGACAGCCGGGGCGATAAAATCGTCCTGACAACAATCTGACGCATGGCTTGGACTCCCTAGCTGCGAGTAAAACGAAACCACCAAGACCACCACCAAGACCACCGCCAGCACCACCAACACCAAGACCACCACCACCACCAAGACCACCACCAAGACCACCACCAAGACCACCACCAAGACCACCACCAAGACCACCACCAAGACC